>WBMV01004137.1:1980907-2100735 GCA_013396655.1 Campylorhamphus procurvoides
GTGATAGAACATGCTGTAAAAAAGGTGGAGGGGGGGGGGGGGGAGGTGGAAACCACCCTTCAATTATCCATTAAAATATTGTGGTTGCTAACAGCAAGACTATGCTGGTGTGGGCCAGAGAAAGAACCTTTCAAAAAAAGTACACAAATATTTCTGTAGCTAAGTCATTATTTGAATAATAGCAAGAGCAAAAAGGGTTAGAAAGCAATACTAGTGTCACCCTAATCTGCATTTTGGAGAAGTAAACAGCTATCCTCTTAGATCTTTTTAGGCAGAAGCAGAAATGGCACACATGAACTTTTGCTACTTCCCTTCTTCTGTTAAGATGGTTAAAAATTTTCATCATTAATTACACTTTAGCTACAGTGCTGGCTTTGTCACAACTGACGTATCTACTGACAGCCTAAGGAAATCACAGGCATATGTGTTAACATGCAAAAAAAAAAAAAATAACTGAGTGCCACAGAGGACCAGATACCCCTGTTGTCAAGGTCAATGATGCCTGTGAGCATCATAGGGGTGCGACATTCAAATCTCCAGGGATCAAGATTAAAGATGATATTAGCAGAAGAAGCAGAGCATCTTGTTCTTCAGCAGGATGTTTAATGCTTAAGATGCTGCCCTAGCAACTAATGCACATCACAAAGGCATCACGTAAGACAGAACTAAAAGTTAAAATGATAGGCAGGTAATGGACAATATCATAAACCAAAGAAATTAGACATTATATATTCCTTGCAATCATTTCACTACTCAAAGATCTCTGAAGGTTCTAACTTGCAGATCTCAACTTTTTGGCTAATTAATTTTTTCCCATTCTAAAAGCTCCATTTTAATTAGCTCCCAAGTTGAGCTGCTATGAAGAGGTTTCATTTTCATTCTCTTTTTTCTATATGTAAAAAACACTGCCTTCAAAAACATGCACTCATTAAAAATAATTAATGATTTTGATACCACTAAAATACTCAAGTGACACAGGAAAAATAAGTTGCTGGGGTTTTGTCATAATTTAGTTGCTTAGTACCACAACACAAGAAAAAAAAAAAGACATATTTAAATATCAGAAAACTTCCAAATAGATTAAGTCTTGAAGTGAGTTTAAGCACTGTTTAAAGAGAGACTCAAGTCCTTTGGTCAGAAAATGGATAGGTGCTTACAACAGTCACCACAAAACACTTTTCATAGTTGTCTTCATTACAGCTTGGAATTTTTCATTCCATAAAATACAGTGCAAAGAGGCATCTGCAATATAGTCGATACCATAGCAAAATGTGAAAGTAGCATATTTGTCTATTTCTCCCTTACATTTACATAGCCAGTTTAGCCTCCAATTAGGGTGTTCAGTTATAAGTAAGTATAGAAGTAAACCTTTACATCAATTTGTGTCTATAACAAATGCATCTGTTGACAAGATGGCAATTATCATGGATTAAAAATGAAGCCCATGAAATGTTATGTTACATATTTGAAGATTATGTAGTAGGTTTTTTTAATTACTGATGCCTTTGATATAAGCCTTGCCTTGAAATATGAAAGTTGTCATCACAAACAGAAAATTAAATCAGTGAGACAGAAATTTCCATCTTTTTCTTTTGTATCTCCTAATTAGATCATTCTATTTTATTATTATTTTAACCAGGAAAAACCCAAGAATTATTTTTCTAGACTGAACTGAACATTTTGCTCATCAAGAGATACAGCAGTCTTTATTGAATTGAAGTGTATCTAATGTATAGCAATTCATCAACCCAAATACAGGTTTAAACAAATACAGGTTCAACTTCAAATTTGCCAATGCCAGTGACATAAATGAATACAATGCCTTTGATTCTGGAGTTCAATGACATTGTTCTAATTAACACAAACACATGTTTTAATTATTTCTCTGTAATGCTCAGCTTTGTTGCTATTTTCTAAAGAGAAGCATGATCGTGCACCCCTATAAAAATATTTAGGTTATCACTTGATCCAATTCCCCTTAAAGTCTACAGTTTTGCAACCAATTTACATTTAGCATTCATTTCTCATGCATGAGTTGACCCACTTACACATGCAGTAAATCCATGCCTTTGGGGATTTTTCTGGATGGCTTGCTTTATTTCCACCACATAACTCATCTTATTTTGTCAATACAGTGAGCTAGGTTACAGTCATCCTGTCAAATTTATTTATTTAAATTAGAATCAGAAAGACTACACTACTCCCTGTGGAACTTCACTGAAAACTTTTTGAAACTTTGGGGCTACATAACTTTTGTAATCAGCTGATTTCAGATGAAAGCAGTGATACAGAAAAAATAAGCCATAGTTACAGCAATTTCTTCTGTAAACTTATAAAATACTTCTGACATCCTAGAAAAATATAATCAATGACAATAATAAATATTATATCATACATGCTTAAAAAAATGAGACAAGAGAGATTTTTCTAAGCAAGAGTATAGAATAAAGCCAGATGGAATAAGATCATTTAAGAAGCAGCTATGTAGGCATCACATCTGCTTGCTTTGACTACCAGAGATCCACTTAACCTAGAATATTTCCCCCTGCATCTCTGAGGACAGTTTCAGCTTCATGTTTGAGAAGCTTCTTTGAGGTCACTTACCACCCTCATAATGGGGCTGCTAAAAGGGTCGGTTTCCTCTCAGTCTCCTCCAGGCTGAACAGACCAAGTGGCCTCAGCCGCTCCTCATATAGCTTCCCCTCAATTTCTGAAAGCTTACAAAATATGAAAGCTATATAAAAATCTGCAAAATCTACTCATGGTAATTGAAAATTAATGTGATTCTTCTCCTAATTTTTAAAGCATTTATTAGGACTCCACATTTAAAGGCAGAATGATTTCTGCTTACTCAAAAGGGGAAGTCAAAGAAACTTCAACACAGAAATATTAGAAAGTCAAAGACCTGGGGTTTCTCAGAATTTCTATTTTATGTATCTATACAAAGCAAGCTTAGATCAATCCACAAAATGAACGCTGCACAGGAGAACAGTAGGAGCTCCACCTTCTTGCAGAGATATTGCTCGTATTAGCAATAGGAATGACATATTCAACCTCCTCATTTCCAGCCAGAAAAAAATGCTGTTGAAGGCAACTGATAGATGCTTAATCACATGAGTTATATGCAGCATATTTGAAGTGCAGCTGTGTGGAATTAACCCCCCTGCACACCGAATAATGAATGGCTCTTGGAGGTTGCAGTTCATGTTAAACTGTCAGAGAAACCAAGGGGAACAGAAGGCAATTGGTACCATGGTGCATCCAGCCAATCACACATGCCATGGACATGCAGCAATTCAGGCACTGGTCAGCAAATGCTATTCATCTATGTTAGTAGACACAATTGTCACACGTGACTAAATGTTTATTTTCCAAGTGAAACAACAACAACATAAAAATCATGCTTAGGAATATAAGGACAGTCAAAGAAAGTATGAATCACTTCAGAAGCAGCAAAAATCCCAGTGTTGCCTAGAACAGTGTAAGCTCTTTCTGTATGCAATTTAACATACTTACCCCATCTCCTTGTTGATGTGCCATGGTTGGGTTTGTGAAATGTACATATTGATCTTGCTGTTATTTTCTCTTGTTCCCTATTCCTCTCCTTCACTTCAATTCAATGGAGGAAAAAAAAGCCCTAAGAGACAAGTATCTGCAGGCTCTGCACTGTGAATCATACAAACGGAGCTCTGGGCCATGTTGTTATCTTCTCCTGCCAATTTTCCCTACAATCTGTTTTAACAATTTAAGAGATCATTTTATGTTTGAGCAAGTAAACAGGTTGAACAGCTCTGCCAACAGCTTCCAAATACGGAGCCATGGCCCATTGTCTGCTAGGGACAGTTTCTAATTTCAGATGTGTGGATGTGCACAGCTACAGTAGCAATGTGGTTTGTGCCCTGCTTTAGTTGACACTGAAGACATATTTTTATCATATCTGATGTAATTCCTAATTCCTTATCACTTGTGTCTTTCTCCAAATAACAGGTGTTCAGTTGATTCAAATTATGATGGAAATCTTCTGCTGCAACCCCTGAAGCTGTATAAATTTAACTGGAGGTAGAATGCAACCCCTGATACTGAAAAAAAAACAATCACCATATTTCATTAAAGACATTTAAAGACAATTAATACACGGCTTTTCTCATTTAAATCCATATAAAATACTTTCAAAAATGCTTCAAGATTTTCATTCTCTCTCTCTGCCGCCAATACAGGCTTCACTACCTCCAGTGAGGAGTTCAACTCCCAATACAGGTGTAAGATACTTCCTTTCCCCAGAGGGAAGTGATTCAATGACCTTCCTTTCACTAACTGTGCTGTCCTTCTTAACTTCTTCACCACAATAGGATAGCTCAGAAATGTACTTTTTAATACAGATTTAATCTGTTTTCATATTTTTCCTCTTTATATTATAGTTTTCATTTCTTATACAATCCAAACCTATGGGAAAATGAGTCACATACAAATAAAAGACCTGCATGACTGCAGTTCGCTAGCTTTGAAAGGGAAAAAGGGCACAGATGTGCAGTGCTTCTTGCTCCTACATTACTTAAGTTCATAATAACAACATTAATGTGAAAGTGAGAAATGCCTTTACATGGGCTCTCAAAGCAATGAGGGCAACCATTGTGAAAGCTTCCATGCATCCTTCCAGCCATACAGCCAGGGCAGCAACCTCTGCTATCCAAGCACTGGCCTTTATCTTAATGAAAGCTTCTCACTCAATCAATTCATATGGACACCTGTTTTCTTTTAAACTTTGCAGACATTTACCAGGAACAGATTTAAGAAAGAGCAACTTATTTCACATAAGATAAAACATGCTTCAACCCATCTAGCTAGACATAAAAGTGCAGTGGCAGTAAGCTGCAGCTCACTGCTGCAAACCGCTGAAAGTGTTCCATTTCCCTAAAGAAAATATTATTATATTGAGTTTCTACTCCCTCATTTAGCTATGTGTCATGACAGATCAATAATCTTTTGCCATCATTTTGAATTATTCTGTTCTGTTTGTCACCTTAACTTTTTCCTTGTAAAACCAGTTTTCAGTTAGTTTAATTGCAAAACCACCTATAAAAACACATGGTAGAGTTTTCATTTTGAGAATATTTGCACTCATATTGAAAATCCTCTCAAAGTTCAAGATGGACAAAAACCACTGCAAGGTCCTTTAACAAAATGTATATACATTTCTCTGTGTGAATAATATACATTTTTTGTGTATTGACTAAATATTCAATACCAAAAGCATGTTGTACATCTGCAGGACTAGGCTTTTAATGATAAAAAAACACATGAAATACTGGGATAAATTTTATCCTTTTCTAAGAAACTGCATTCTGGTTCTGATACCTCCACTGGTAAAATAAACTCATACATTCAGTCTAAGTCTTTAGAGGTAGGACTGCTGGTGACAAAATAGCAACCAAAATCCAACATCCTCTGTCAACCCACTCTCCTTCCACTCCTTGCATGACCTTTTTTTCTTCACAAGGTTTATATTCATAGCATAAGAAATTCTTTAAAAGATCAGAGCACTCTGCTAATATTCATGTATGCTGCCAAACAATATTAGGACAAAAAAGACAATATTTTAAAAATATTTATGCATCTATTATCATTAGTTCTATTTTTTTTTATGTTCATCAAGAATAGCTACACAGTCAACTATGCTCACTTACCCCTTCAATGAAGTCGTTACAGTTTTGGTTCAAATAGGCTCTTTGAGAAGTATCTAGTACTTCAAGGTGAAATCAAAACAAAACTGAAAATTAAACAGATATATTAGTATTTTTCTATATATGAAAAGTAAATTATTTTAAAGTTATTGAAGTGCTTACCTTTCAATGTCTTGAAACCTTAATTAGGTCCTTAGTCCATGATGTATACTGCTTATCTGATAAATACAGAAACTACTCTGTGTGGAATGCATTTCTATAATACAGCAGTTTTTTAATTAGATTCAAGTTGTGACCTATGCAGAATTATTTTTCTAGGATATAATGCTATAAATGAATTTATTATTTAAGTGTAAGCAGAAATGAAATGCAACTTCTTTTATCATGCACATTTTAAAATTCCATTTTACCCTTCAAGATTAATCCTTTCTAATAGAGTCCCCAACTTTGAATCTCCGTCAGCTACATACATAAAAAAAGAAAACAACTCTGTATTATTAAGACTAGATAGAACAAATATATATTGTTAAGACTGGGTAGTTAGAAATGAAGAGACAGGAGCGGTACATGCAATCACCAAGGAAAAAAACTGAAATAAAACCACTTTTCACATTTAAAAAAGCTATTTCACATTCTGAAAAGTCAGATAAATATCTTTGGTTCAGGAACCAGGAAGTATCACAGAGTGTGCAACAAGGTCTTCTGAGAGAAGAGAAACCCCCTTGATCCATTTAAAAGTAGAGGTGGGAGGAAAGCTCTTTCCCACATCACAAAACTACTTATTTGTTTTTATTATCTCCTTTTCCTAAAACAGAAACCCCAATATGCTTTGGACAAGAGAAAGATAAAGAGCATTCAAGTGAGCTGTGTCATACTATTCTGTAGTCTGATGAGGGTACAGGGCTTGGCAGATCTAATTAAACTTCTTGACATGCCAATATCCAAAACGGAGCACTACAGGTCTGCTGCAGGGTGCTCCTCTCAACCTCCCCGAACAGAGCAGGCCCGTGCCAGGGATTAAGTATTCATCAGAGCATTGCTCATTTCATCTCCTTGATGCCTTCCAGAGCTACCCCACACAAAGGAATCACTCTTGCTTGAGGAAGCGATGTAGGTCATGAGAGGACCTAATTTAAGTTCCTGATTGGAATAAAAAATATAGCTGATTAAAACCAGGGACTCGTTGAAGTTTCCCAGATCCCACATGGAGTCTTAATGGCCATGCTTTTTGTCACTCTGAAGAATACATCTTCCTCTGTTACAAACCAGTAACTTGTCTATGCAGAGGAGCATCTGCACATCTCTTAAATTAACTGTCCTCTCCATTGGCCAAGGCTTCAGGAAATGAGCGCAAATTTTTCACCTCAAAGAACAGCTCTGGACATCAAAATCTTAACTAGTCAATGCTCTGGCAGGAATGGTACATCGCCATTGCTGTGAAAAACTAGTATTTTTCACTGACTTTTTTTTCAATAATATCTCAACATGAAAAAAGTTTTTTCTTTCAAGTAAATAGAATCCATCATTTTCTTGTGATCATACTTACACTTGGTGTCTCTGATGCCATGGTGTTCTTAACACAGAGAATGATTCAAAAACATTTTCACAAAATAATGCATGGGGACAAGTTCTTACAGCAGAAGAACAACCAGGAGGGAAGTCAAGGCAAGCTAATAGTAATGATTCTGTATCACTTCTTGCTCGTGTCAACTTTTACCTATTTTATACATATCATACCTTGCACTACATATCACCCAATATTCCATCACGCAGTGAGTTAAATGTGCTACAAGGGAATACAATACAAATAAATAGCCTTCCTAGTGAAAGTTAGTTAGGGAGTCAGTAAAACAAAATATTTTTTAAAAAATAGTAAGTCAGGAAAAAGCCCATTTTTAAAAATCCCACTCCTGTAAGCTAATGATGAAATGCATAAAGTTTCACTATTTGCCATTTCTTTCTCATTTTGCAGAACATTGTCTTTTAAAAGCAAAACATTTTCTTTTAAAACTCAGCATCAAAATTTTATCTGCTCCTAGAAAACTCCATTTTGCCAGTTATGCTCTGTTTTTCAGTTTTACAGCCACTGCTAAAAAAGAGACAAATCTGTATAACTTACATAATCTGTATAGCTTATATGTAAATAAGAAGTTACAAAAGTATTCTTACTCACTGGCAAATCTATTAAAAAAGGAAAAAGTGTCAAATCATTTTAATAAAAAAAAATACTTTGAGCATACTAGGTGAAAGCTGGAGAGGTGACCACACATTGCCAATGTGCTGTACAAGTCCGTGGTATACAGTTACACGCACTTCAAAATCAGCCATACACAAATCCATCACCAAAACCACACTTCACTCACACAGACTTCATCAGAAACACCAACACACTTAGACATACTAGTTCAGTTCTCCATCTACAACCACTTTAGGGAGCAGTCACATACATTACTGATTTGTTCCTGAGTCCTTTTCAGTCTTTGTAACTCGGGCGTATCGGTCACAATACTGAACCCTCTTCCTTTGCTTTCTTCAAAGTCTCTTTTATATTTTACCTACAGAATAGAAAATACAGAACAGGGTTGTTTTCATTTTCCACAATGTGCCCCTAGCAATCTAGTAATTCTTTTTTGCTGTAAATAAAGCACTTGTAAAAGGCTTTCAGCCTTTAAAGGAGAAGTCTGCCTGCATCCACTAACAGAGATAGACAGCAAATGGACAAAATTCCCCAGTGCTCAAGGAACTGCCTCTTCTGAGGGTGCCAGGGGCTCACTTCCACGCATACTGCAACTGTGAAAAGATCATTCTGTGGTCTTTTCATTACCACACAACTATAGATGCCAACACAGCATCAAGCAAGCACCTGTTCTCACACAAAAAATATAGCTGTAACTAAATCTGGAGGTCTTCTAATACACAACTTCACATTTCCCCTTCTCTTCATGATTATTCTACCAGATTCTTTCCCCATTGAAACATAAATTACACATTAAAAAAATACTGCATGAAAAGAGCATTCAGAATATCATGAAGTCAAACATTGGTAAGTTAGGGAATGGCTGCCTGCACAAGCTTAATTCGTCCCTCTTGCACATATGCATTCAGATACTGTCTTTAATACTTATATATTATCCTTTAACAAGGGCCCCTGCTTTATTCTGTACACAGCAGAGATGGTTCCACACGCAGTTGTATCCTTCTTTCAGACCAGACTACTCAAATCCTGCCATCAAGGTAAGAATATTAGTTTCATCAGGATCTTTTATATAGCTCTCCTCACAGCCATTAATCAATCTTCCTAATGTAACCTGGAAAGTGGGAATGGCAATATCCACACTTTCAGGGCAACCTGAAAACTGAGGTGAAATAAGCTTAGTTTCCAAAAACATACAGGGGTCTCAGGGTGTTCACTCTCAGATTCCTAACAGCTGAATATGTTCAAGTTATGGACTCTAGGTTACAAATACCCAGTACTTCTGCAAATCAGTCTTGGGGTTGTCAGTTTCAACATAAAGAAACAAGATGAAATCTGCAAAATATTAAATCACTATTGAGCAACAGATTAAAGTCTGCAGCAGAGTTGGGCCCATGTGTAGATGGATTCATCTATCTTATCCATATAAACTTCCTTTTACTTCCTGTGTCCCCTGTTTTATTCACTACACACATCCAGATTTTGCAAAACTTGGAAGAGTAGTAGCACAGACAAAGCAGGATTCTCCTTCACACCACTGATAACCAGAAAATATCCGGCACATGCACCAAGTTCAAGGTTGGCTTAGGTTTATTTCACAAGCAAACACCTAATGTTATGATGGTCATAAATGGGAATAAATAACTCCAGATCATGAAAGTTTCAAAAGGCTATAGGACAGAGTTTGTCCTCCTCATCCTAAACCTCAATGACTATATTGATAACTTGTTTTTTCCTTTAAGTGCAGTTTTAGCATATATCATTGTACACAGTTCACACATAAGCCCATCACACAAATCCTTGAGACACTGCAGCAAATGATCACATCAATGAACCATTTTTCCTGTCTTCCACATGTAGAGCTAGCTGTAGATTTCACACAAGTATAATCTTTTCACGCCACCCAGAGACAAAGGAAACAGCACTTCCACTGGGGCTTGGAGAAAATCATGGGTTGATTGGCCCATGCCTTTCTGTTCATCTGCCTTACGTTCAACACCTTTGCATCTTTCCTTCCATTTACCCAATATATTCAGATATCATTTCGTCTCCTTCTGAGTTTCTAACCTAGTCTAGTCCATCTCTCCATGGCTTCTTGCTAAACTCCTTTACCCAAGGCACTCCAATTTTCATTGCCTATTTTGTCCCTTCTACCAAAGGGCTCTACATCTTCACACCGCCTCTCAGAGTCTTCTTTAAACATAATGGATGGACATACTATTCCAGGACTGCCTGCTGCTAAGAAGGATGTCTTAGGAATATCTGTGAAATTTCTTTATTTGAAGTCATACAAAACTTTATCAAAATCGGACAAACTTCCACGACTAAGGTCACATGTCTAACATGAAAGACTCTTCCATTTTGGTAAGCTTTAGCTCTTCAGGCCTAAATGCTAAGAAAACTAAGCTGTTCAAAAACTAAAGAAAAAAAAAAACCAAACATTTGCTAATAATTTCAAGTGGGGAAAAAGTTTATCCTCATATCAGCCTTGGAAACTGCTAAGTATTTTGCATAAAAATTCCATATTTGGCCTGAAGCAGCAGCTGACATAGAAATGTTCAGCTTTCCTGCTTAAAGTTTACCAGAATTATGAGCAAATGAACATATCTCACAAAGAGAAATAGGCTTAGCCCTGCCTACAAGAAAGATTACCTACTCTCAGAAAGAGCATTTCCTGCTATTAGTTCCAAATGTACTAGCCATTAACTTCAAATGACCTTTATTCATCTTACAAAGGAACAGAAAAAGAAAGGGAGGGAACTAGATAGTTTTAACTTTATATTATTTTAATCCTTCAGTCAGCTAAAAAGGGCTTCTACTCTCTATTAATAAATCACTTCACAGGAGTAAGGTTAACTATAGTTCTCAGAGCAGCTACTCTGAAACCATAAAAAAAATGATTCAAAATATTAGCAGAGTTAATATATGCATTATTGAATTTTGCTATCTAACTTCAAAATATAGTTTTGAGTTACAAAAATCACCAAGAAACATAATGCTTTATGAAGAGCACAGCTCTGTGAAATGTAGCCCACTAAATCTACTAGTCAGTGTAAGTTTAAAAGACAAAATATCTCAGTTTCCAGAAAATATCAAATAATAAAGATGCCATCAGTCATTTAGGACTTTTCCAAGCAAAACTCTTACCTAGTATCAAGAATGATTATTTATGAGTAGGGGACAACACAACTGCTGCTTGACCCTCAATTTCAGATGATTTAAAAGTTCAAGCTTTGCTTACCTAGAAAACTTTTAGTAACTACAAAATCTAGGATTAAAGTGCAACTTAATTTCTTTAAACCAATTTACAGTAGAAAAGAATATTCTGTATCAGAGCTGTAAATATCCTCATAAAAACTGACTTAGCCATGTACTGTGTCTGTCTGGGATGGAGTTAAATTTCCTCATAGCAGCCCCTATAGTGCTGTGCTTTGCATTTGTACCTAGAACAGTGCCCATACCAGCATTTTGGCTGTTGCTGGGCAGTGCTCACACAGAATCATCCCCAGCCTCACCCAAAAACCAGTAGACTGTGGTGGGTGAGGGGTTGGGAGGTGACACAGTTCGGACAGCTGATCCAAACTGACCAAAGAGATATTCCATATCATAAAACACCATGCTCAATAATCAAAGCAAAGGGGGAGAGGGGACTTTCATGATTAAGGCATTCATCTTTTGAAGAAACCATTATGTATATGTGACTAAGCCATACCTCCCATGAAGTGGCTGGGCATTGCCTGCTGATGGGAAGTAGAGAATAAAGCTTGCTTTTGTTTTGCTTCCGTGTGCAACCCTTGCATTTTTCGTGAAAAACATGACCCACGAAGAGGGTTTTTTATCATATTTTCTCCCCCTGTCAGGCTGAGGAAATGGAGTGAGAGAGCAGCTTGGTGGGCACCTGGCAGCCAGGCTAGGTCAACCCATCTCAAACTGGAACCCTTGAAATTTAGTTTAGAAATGGAAATGTCTATAACCCCTAATGACTGAATCATAAATGCAGTCATTTCCTACAAAGATGATTTTCAGCAACTCCTCACCAAAATCCCAGCCAGTAGTTCATAATGCTTCCCTCTTGGCTCCAAAGTTGAGTGCAGTCTCAGAAATGCAGAGCACCCTCAGTGGTGAGTGCCCTGAAAAACTGATCCTGTGAGAGACAATGTGTGGCATAAACATTAGAAATAAAACTGTAATAAATCACCATAAATGAAAAAGTTTTAAGTGAAAATACTTCATGAGAATTCTTCATAGACCCAGAGTGAAAGGGCTAAGTGATCCAACAGATCTTTAACAAATCAAACTTCTCAGTGACATCAGCAAGAGATCTTTTAGAGAACCAGAGACAGGACTGTGTAAATCCAGTCACAAGGTCAGCATGAAGAAGCTAGAGGATCCATCTTACTCTGAACATAAAATATTATGCTGGCAAAATGATGATTTTTTTTCATAGGTACACTTGGCATTTGGCAGCAAAGCCACCTATTAGCAAAACAAGATTAATTTTTTTCTGAGAAAAATACTCTGAAATTATAAATGGAGCCTAAAAGATTGATTATACTCTTGGGGTTTTTGGCACCTACCCTTAGTCCAGACCCATTTGCAATAACAGAAGCATGTATCTGTTGAACAAACAACATAGGAGTCCAAAAACACCAAGCAAAAAAAGCATAGCAAAAATTCAACATGGTGGATCCTCACTCTCTTACCATCACTGGAAAGCTGTGAATAATACCAACTTCAGAAACACTACTCATTCTATGCCATCCCTATCAAAAAGTTACTCAGCCACTACAAAGTAAATATTAAATTGCCAAAAACTAAGGCAATGTTAAAGCTAGGTTCCTGTACACTCCATTCTCCACTTCCCTGTACAGATCAGGTAGATGTGTAATTAAATCTCCTTCCTTATTCTGACGCACTGCATAGCTCTACAGACTGGCATCATGTCCAGCAAAGAAGGAGTAAGCAGCGTAGAATGAGAGGATGGGACCCCTCACACCCACATTTGCCCTGAGAGGAATGTTCATAGACCTACAGTCTTTACCACACCCTGAATATTTATGAATTTGCTTCAGTATGTTATGATTGAGGCTTGCCCAGAGCCATCTGCTCCTTCTGTAACCAGCACACACAACTACTTCCCAAAGGTCACCATCTGCTAATACACTGTTTTTCACAGACTGGCAAGAAATGCTCTCCCACAGTATAGGTCCTAGAGACACATCTTGGCAAAGATGCCTTTGTTTGGGTCTGCTGATTTCATAGAGCACATAGTCTGTGGATTTTGCCTTGAATTATCTTACTTCTTATAAAATTAATGACAAGACAGAAAAAATATATTTACTCTGTAAATTAGGTTTTTATGAACAAGACTAAAACAGATGTTTACAGGTAAATCAAATGTAAAAAATAATTTTAGACTAAACTCAGTAAGACTTCTGTTTAGTTGGCTAATCCTTCTTATGAAGGATCACAGTCTCCTATTTGAGAAAGCTAGGTTTCAGTCTTCATGGTATAGCTTGCTCACAGCTCTACATCCCATTAACCTCCTGCTCATATTAGAGGTATGTTTAAGTCCCATCTAAGACCCAACAACAGTCGTTACCCAATCTGACCAAGCATTGCTTCTCCTCATGGCATTAAAATATGGCCTTCCTCCTGTCAGTCCATTAGAACTATTGTCCACACTAAAACTAAACAGCCACCCGAAATGCAGAAACTGGGAATGGCCCATAGGGCAGAACAAACTGTCCTCAAAATTTTTATATGAACTGGAAGCTATAGGCTGGGCATTCCTAAGGGAAATCAAGGAGCCATGGACTCCTAAATGATGAATGACTTGCTGGAATAAGGGACTGCAGGGTTACAAATTTCATCACTGTTCTCAAAAAGAAGAAAATTAAAAAAAAGAGACTGCATTTTGCAATTTTTTCAAACGGTCTTTGGAATGCACAAAGCTAATTTCAGATTTTTTTTTTGCTTTTAATATAGAAAAAAAAGTCACTTTCATAATTCACAGCCCTGAAGGATCCATCATAATAGCTGAAACTTTCTGAGAGGAAGGTTCCTTCTGAGAGAAGATAGTTTCTCATTCAAAGATGATTTAAAGCTGAAAATATCAATACTCCAACACAACAAAAAACCTTTGCATCTATATGGAGCAAAAAGTTTCAAGTGCCATCACTATCATTAAATATTCTGTCTTTCTACATACATCATTCAAATATTGTGCAAGTCTGTGCTACCCTTTGAAGTGCAGCATCAGCAAGTCTCCAACCATCTGCAAATCTCTGCACTGTAATTTCCTGAAGACCTTCAGAGTTTTACCAGGGAACTACTTCTAACAAAGAAAAATCTTGGAATCCACGTCAGAACAGTTAAAATGTTGGATGGGTGCAAATTAAAAAGTATAAATAGCAACTCTGCAGATAATGTCTCTATAATGTGGTCTCTTTATACTGAGGATGATGCGAGTGGCTCGAAGAAAATGCATGGGCAAAAGCGTTCCACACCCCAGGCTGTGCAGGGACAGGAAATTGGAGGCAGTGAGAGATCAACAACTTCAGAATGAGAAAAAGATGGAGTCCTCCACACAACAGCACATGAACAGTAGCTGGGATCCAAGAAAAATTATGACTGAAGAAAGTGCGATCTGATACTATATCAATGGGCTCATGCCTCAGCTCCACTCCACCAAAAATCATTACCACTGAAACTATTTAGGTGCTTCTGCCTCAGAAATTATTTTTATGCCACTAAGTATGCTCTCAAGTGCCCTGCACTTTGCTTTGCTTTTTGGCAAAGTGGAAGTCAGCAATATTCTTTTCTATTAAAATATAACACTAATGTTCCCCAAAGTCTGCACACACAAAGAAGACAACATAAAAAACAAACCAGTCTTAGAGCAAGCTGATATTCCCCCACGTCAACCAGTGACTATCACCCATTCAGTTTGTGAAACAAACTTGACATCCACATTTTAGAAGCAGCAAACAAATTCCATGAAGAACTGCAGCTGCGGAGATATGAGATGGCAACCTTCATGACAGAGACATACGGTCACATCATCTGTCCCCTCTCTATCACTTGGTATATACTGTGTTTGAACTATACTTTATCTCCAAGGAACAGAAGTCTGGGAAAGTGAAGGGACTCCACCACAACAGAAATTGATCTGACTTCACCATATCTCATATCCAGGAAGAAAATGAAAGATTGATATATATAATCCAAATGCAGCCTGATAAATTACCACAAATTTTACTAATACCCTCAAAAATTAAACCAGTGACAGCAAACTCGTCCAAACAGAAAGATAATTATCAGACAGAGAGGGTTAAAAAAATGGTTAAAAAAATGCCAAAGCCCACTTTAAAGGTCTCATGTATAGATTTCCTAAATCCTGGAATATTGGTTTTATCTCCAGGATCTGAAATAAACACACAGTCTCCATCTTGTTGTTTTCATCATTGGAAAAGAGTACGGTCAGACAACCACCAGGAAAATTATGAACTCATGAGCTGTGTACTTTGAAGGAAATATGCAGTAAATCACAAGCTCACGTGAGCTTGCTATGCCTATGCTCCAAGGTGAACAGAAAATACATAACTGCTGGTTGGTTAGATCATCAACAGCAAGCTAGCAAGTTCTGCTGAGAGGCAGGATGTGTTAGCACAGGCTCAGTGCCATGCAAACCACAGTCATGCAGCCTGTAGCTGGCTCACAGCACTAGTGGAGTTCTGAGGCATCTGCACATTGGGTAGTGTGCAGATATAACACAAAAATGTGCATCCACACAAAAGGCAGCCAGCTACAACAGCAATTCTAGGGGTGGTGAAAAAAGAAACAGTAAACATTCCTTTCCCTGCAAAACTCTGACAAATACAACCTTCTAAACCTACCTAATAAATCATCCAAATAACACAAGAGTCGTGGTTCTAAGAGTGTAGAATATTCACCAAAAAATATCAAGTCAAAAACTGAGCTAAAAAAATAAAGCATGGAATGAAAAGAAGATTGATCACAGAAGGGATTTAAAAAAGACTGATTTCAGAATATTGTAGTACAGGCCAAGGGCAGAAGTTGTAGTCATATGCTACAAAAAGTAACCAAAACAAACACTAATGGGCAAGAGAAGCCAGAACATTATGTGTGAAGGAAAAAAAAAAACCTGTAAAACATTAATGAACAACTGTCAAAAAAGTCAGGGAGTGTTCACTGCTGTAGTAGAAGAAAGAGGCTGAATGAGTCCAACTGAAAGCCACCAGAATGCAGCCCAGAACAGAGTGCAGAAGAAAAGGAACTGAAAAATCTCGATTTGAGCAATGCAGATATGCAGGCACACAAGAGCCACAGAAAATAATGGGACTCAGTACAATTATACCCTCTGGCCTCTGCTTACATTTCAGCAAACTTGGGCTCTCTGTAACTCAGACACCATGCAGCCGGCACTTTATATACCACTCATATTAGTAACTACCCTCTTGTCTCGTTACCCTACAGCTCCTCTTATCTCTTTCCATGGTAAGGACATGCCACCTGTTATTCCACAGAGTTAACAGATCATTTGGCTTTAGGTGTTCTTATGGAAGTTCCCTGCAGTTGTTTATTGTGCCACTTACTGCTTATTTCTTGAAAACTGATATATCCAGTGGGAGCCTTGTTTGCAGAATCCATGCCCATTTCGCACAACCTTTGGCCATGTCAGTTAGAGATGCCCCATGCAGTCAGTACAGTTCCTCTGTCTCTGTACAACACCAAGGGCAGGGGAAAGGGACTACCTATCTTTTCCATTTAACTGTAAACAAAATCTGAAATCCTTAAAATTTTTTCTGCCTTCCAAATTATCCCTCTGGCACCCAGTAACAAATATAAAGCCCAAGCTATTGAAGGCACTATAAAGGTACACTACTGCTTTAGGAGGAACCTCCTTTTCAAAAGTTGGAAGTAAAAAGGGGAAAAAATATGAAAATCCATAATATCAATTTCCAGTTAATACCTGCAGCTTGGCATGCAGAGATTAGTTTTAAAGATTAGCTAGAATGTGACATTAAACCCCATTTTTTTGAGACTGTAAATTCTCCTTTTTGGTCTTCATTTTAAAGCAAGAAGGAAGGGAAGGTGAATGCAAAATGATAAATATAAGAAACGTAGTTTCATACTGGAAAATACATAATGGACAGTTCAGCCTTATATGTTTAAATTTTCAATCACTGCCAACTCTGAACGTCAGCTATTCTTAAGAAATTTCAGCTGCAGAAGGGAAAAATACAGAAAATACCCCAACTAAAATTCAAAAAACTAACGTAAGACAAGTGTTTGTAAAGAGAACTGAATCACTACAAATATTAATACTTGGAGAAGTCCATAAGGTGAATCACTTAGAGGGAATAATTTCTTATACAATTCAATATGTAGGCTACCCTCTATAAATGCAAATCTAATATTTACGTTATCAACCTCTCAAATATCATGGTAGCAATAAGCAGAGTGAAACTGTTAGATACATAGGAAACTCATACAATTCCAGAATTACAGCCACAATAACTTAGATCAGAAGATGCCAAAGGCCACCAGTAAAACCAGTGTTGCAACCTGGTTCTGACTGTCTTAGCAAATACTGATGCTTGAAACATCCGAGTATACAATTTTCAATACTTCCAAATCTTCTGCCTCTGTAACTAGAAAATGAGGTAAATCTACTTCGTTCACAAAGAGAATGCAGGCCAGAGTCCCTGGCTTGAATTCACACTGTCCTGTGCTTATTGGGAATTGGACCCCAGTCCTGCTGTAACTCACAGGAAAGACATAGGTTGTCCTAGGCTCCTGACACTGAAAAACCCAGGGGATATACATGAAAAAATCTTAGCCACACACTCAAGGTCAAGGTCCTATAGTGAGAACATGGTAAGTTGGGGCTAGATTTGCCGTGTTGACAGTAACAGGGAAATTAGGCCACTGCACTTTTCAGTTATCTAAGTAAAATGGGCAATAAAAATATATCCAGTTCCCTCATCCCACCCCCATCAAAAGCATTTGCTGCCCAGACTCTCACTTGAACATCCTTAAAGTGAGATCAGAAAATTAAATCATCCTCCAAGCCTGGCCTTCGATTTTAGGATCTTCTTTGTGACTCTCAACTGAAGCTTTTTACAGTTACTAGGAAACTTCTAACCAAAATCATTTTAATCTTTTAATACCATTATTCCAGGGAACTCCTCAGATGGTGGTAACCGGCCAGAAACAGTGGGCTCATCTGACAAAAAGCAGAAGTCACTAATACAGGCACCTACACACAATCTCACTAACCAACTTAGTTTTAAAGTGAGTGGAGAGAATAGGACATTTTTATAGACCAACTCAGCTCAGCCTGAAGATCTTTAAAAACCCTATTTTTAAAACATCTTGAAAATACCTTAAAATGTAAAAATATCTTTGTATACATTGAGAAGGTATCTAAAGATACCCTAAAAATGATACCAAAAGCCAGGTGAAATTAATTCTATCCGGAGTTTCAACACACTTCATCATGTTGTCTATACAGCTCCTGTGATCCACTTCATAATAAATTCATGACCAGTTTCCGAAATCTTCAGAATCCTAGAGCTGCACACAGATGCCCATAATGAGTTTGGTGTGGGATCAGTTTTCAACTGCATACAACAGTGGGTTTTAAATTGAGAGTTGAATCGCTAGATTTTTTTCAAACTGTGCCTGTAGAGCAATATGTAAAACCCAGCTAAAAGAGAGGTTATTTATGATGCGCAAAGGAACGAGAAGGGCAAGGTACCCTTTAAATACATCCATTATTCATTCCTACTGAATACACATGACTTCTGCTTCAAACAGCGAGGGATATGTTGTGAGAGATGCCCTTCTAATAAAAACAAAGCAGGAATGTTAGTACCAGAAGGTTCCCTGCAGGCTAAAAAGTGACAGTTGGCTGGGCCAGGATCAGAGCAAAAAGCAGGGCCTGCTTCCACGGGATAAAAAAGGTGTAAAGAAAAGGATGGGTCCGCAAATTCGAGCAATTACTCCAGAAATGAACTGAAAGCTGCCTCGGGAGGAAGGGGGGGGGGAAACAAACACAACTGTTTCAGAAAAGGAAGAGCAAGCATCCCGAAGGAGCAGACAGGGTCTGTACTTTC
This sequence comes from Campylorhamphus procurvoides, assembly GCA_013396655.1. Taxonomy (NCBI): domain Eukaryota; kingdom Metazoa; phylum Chordata; class Aves; order Passeriformes; family Dendrocolaptidae; genus Campylorhamphus; species Campylorhamphus procurvoides. Next base: position 1,999,927 of record WBMV01004137.1, read on the forward strand.
CATTTCTTATCAGAGATGCTAGCTAACAATGAGGGAGCAGGAGAGGAGGGAGGGAGGAGAAAGAGAACAGCTGCAAATCACCCCAGCTGTAAAAACTGCTCCCTTTGTTAAATGGCCCTTAGTGAGTCGAGAGAAGGTGAGAATTTAAAGAAGCGTCTTTGTTATTTAAATGCTATCCCGTGCTGCTCTTTCAAAACTTCCTTAGAAATGTATAGTGAGATCAACTATTTTTCAGTTCCGAGCACTAAAGGCCACGGGCTTGGGGTTTGGAACTGGGTCCTTTTTCTTTACTGACCACGGAAAACTGGGAGAGAGGTCACTGCCTCTTAAGAAAGAGACAAATGACATTCCTCTATCTGATATATCCTACTTTCTGATTGCTTTTAAAGTTTTGAAAACATCTACATGGATAAGCTTTATCAGTAGAAAGCCTTTTCTACCTGTGAAACAAAGAAGGCTGATACTGTAAACTTTGTCAGAACTTTCAAAGCTGTTTATTTTTCTTTCTCACCTCCACTAAGAACAAACTTATCCCTGCCAGTACAACCTAATCTTTTTATTTTAGGGGAGGGAGAGTAGTGACAGAGATAGTCTGACAATAGTGATACAAGCTGTATGTGACACTTGTATGCAAGGAAATAGACTGGTAAACAATTTTTTTTTTAAAAAGAAAAACACCAAACCTCTGAAAGATGCTAATTTTCTTGGATATGACATGGTTTGCATATTTTTAGAGATTTGTTTATCTAGAAGAAAAAAATCTTCAGCCAGTATGCTATATCCTCTTTTTAATATCTCCAGAAACATCATATCCTACAGGTAAGATGCAACAGGAATTTTGGTCTGCCCTGTTCAAATCACCCATGCAGGGAGGTACAGTCTACAGAAGGCAAACACATCTTCTGTGAGTGGTAATACAGCCAGCCTGCACAAATCAAACTGGCTGAATATAAGACACATTTAAATGTCCTGGAATGTTCATTAATTGCAGAGAATTTCATCTAAAACCTACAGGACCCTCATGTGCTTGCATAATAAGAAAAGACAACTTCTGTCAATTACACAATGTGCTTTCCAAGATACTTATTTGAATTACAGAGATTAGATACAAATTTCCCAGATTTCAAACAATGATTGTCCTTTTCCCTCACAAAGTTTAATATTTTCTGCTGTGGGAAAATGTTGCAGTAAGTTTGATTCTTAGGTCTCCTGTCAAAGTCAATTCACAGATTTTGAGAAATGGTAAATATTGCTAAATTACTTATAATATAACATAGAAAAAAAGTTCATAGACAAGGACTGTCTCTTCGTAACATAAAAAAAAGCAAAAGAAGCAACATCCTTGTCACTCTATGCATCTACCTCTGTAAAGCACACTTGAATCATTTTGTTTTTTAAACAGACCAAATAGGATTAACCCTGGGCAGGCATTTTAAGGGCATTATTTCCACCACAATATTGTTTTTACAGTATTTTCCTATCACAAAGCTTTAATACATTATAATTCCTCCCTGATGGAAAGATATGAAGGAGTATTATCCATTTTCCAAAGCATGGGAAGGCCACTCTGATATATTTTCCCTGAAAGATCTGCTGCTGAACTGGTCTATGTATGTTATAATGGGACTGTGTCCAACATACTGTAACCAAGAGGAATGTGGACCTCTCAAAACCCAGCTTCAGCTGCAGTCAGTGATTGAAAGGGACTGTTCTGCATGATGGCTTGCAGCCATCTAGGAAGACCATGTTAGCAGTGAGGCACTATTGGTAGAGCAACAGTGAAGTTCAAAACCTGTCAAAGGAAGGATGTCTGCCTATTCTGATGCCTACAGAACATGCTGGAAACAGGTACATAATTTAAGAGGAGGGTGAGCAAATGTTGGAGTTTTCAAAGCCCAAGAAGGAATTCCTTCCAAAAGGCTTGGAGCCAACACCCTGGGGTGGGGGAAGATGGCTAACAAAGGATACAAAGGATGTGTGCATCTTGATTTTATCTCTCTTAAGTATAGCTTTTGTTGTGATCTCCCNTATATATATATATAGTTGTGGTTAAGAACTGTTATCCCTTTCTTATATATATATATTTTTTTCCTAATTAAAGTTCTGTTTTCCTAAATTTAAAGGAGAGAGATTATTTCTTGGCCAGCATAATATCTTAGTTCTCTCTTGAACTAAGACAGCAAAGAAATAGACACACCATATATTCAGCGCAAGACAGAGGGCTCTGACAAAAGTTAGATGCTGCCACAATCATTGTCAGATCACAGCAAGAGGAAAGGAATCATAAGAAACAAGTAGATACAGGTACATGGTGTACACACAGCATTAGAGACAGCTATCTGTTAACGCTGCTGAACACCAAACTTATTACTGCTTTCATTTCCTCATCTGTTTACACCCTAATCCTGATTCTTACAGATGGAGCATAAATTCTTTTCAGGCAGATACAGCTTTTCTGTGTTGAATTTGTACAGCTCCTAGCAAAGCACTCCATGACTAGAGCCTCTAGATACAGGGTATTTGCTGAGAGCTGTTCTCTCTACCAGAATTCAACCAGGGTGTTCAGATGAACACCTATACTCATTGAGCTACAGCACCCAGGGGTTCAGATCAGTATCATTCAAGATATTTGGGGTCTACATACCAGAAGGGTCCAGAAAATCATCTACAAAAGCAAAGGAAGGAAAAAATGCAGAGGATGGGTCACAGCTAAATGAGGAGTAGGACTCCATTCCCTGACCCAGACCCGTGTCAGTATGGTGTGTCAATGCTGCTTGTCTCGAAGATGTATCAATACTGACACAGGCACTGCCTATACCAGACTTTTGAGATGTGTGAGAAGCACAGATTCAAACAGCCCATCTGTCACCACACACATGGTGCAGCTCACATCGGCATACGGCACTGGCACGGGGAGCAGAGCGTGGATGTATTCTGTACTGGAGAAAAAATATTTTTGGTTAGCTTAGTCTAACTTCTGCTATTCTCAGCAAACTGTGCACTGTGTGTGCACTATTGTATCCTCAGTCTATGATCGTGTCAGTCCCAGCTCACAGTGTCACACCCCTGACAACAGCATTAGTTCCTATTTGGCGGTCAAATAAGAAGCCATCAGATGGCAAACTGCAGGCTGCCGCATCCAATGCACCCTGCTCTTCAGGCCGGTTTTTCACTTGTTTGCTACACATCCATAACAGCCCAAGGGCTGGAGAGAAGTTCCTGGAGCACTACTGGCAGGTTCAGCCTGTTGGATTCTACTTGCAATGGGAGCTCCTCCTTCCGCCCCAGCAGCACTGGTGGCTGCAGAGGTGGTGAAGTGAGCAGAGTGTGGGGTCAGGCCTTCACCCTCAGCCTCAGAAGCTCCTTAGTGGAGCAAGGTCCACAAACCACATCCCTGGGGCCAGCAGTGTGGTACTCAAGTGGGAGACCCAAGTGGTACCACGGGAAGAGAGCATGAGATAGAGTTACCAGAGAAAGAGGAGAACAGCAGGGAAGAGAATTGCAAGGACAAATTTAAGAAGATTTGGGATATTTTTCTGGCTGCATGCAAGCATTCTCAGGACCCTCAAAAAAATCCTGGACCTGTCTCAGTAATTTTCGAAAGAAAAATGGAGGGGAAAATATATTTGGCATTGGTAGAATACCAGGTGGCTTCACTGTTTGGCAACCATCTGGTCTCAGTTTTCTCTTTGTTAGTAGCACCAGCATCAAATGAGACAGAAATAGGAAATGTTAACTATTAAAATATACACAATTAGACAAATAAAAGCTATCATCAAGCAAAGCAAAGCCAGCAAATGGACAGCAGTGTGAAAAACAGGGCAAATCATCTAAAAAAATAAAGGCATAGCCATCCTGAATTATAACTAAATAGCACTTACTTTAAAGCTTGTAATATTGCACATGAATTATGATTTTTTTGCTAGTGGTTTCTCACTGTCTTCCCCTCCAGCTTCCTCACACACCATATAATGAAAAATCAGCAGCAACAGCCAGAAACGTTCAGATTACAAAGAAAGCAACTCAACACAGAAGACTAGTGGAAGGAGTGAAACAGCAGCAGGGCCAGAGCCATAGGTGACTACAAAGGACCAATCCTAAGACCCACATTTATTGATATGTCATTTAAAATTAAATTAAAAAGAAATCATTTTTGAATTTCATGTGAAACTTTTTTCAAAGACAGTGGTAACTGAACAAAGAATTTAAGACTTCTCTGAAGTGTCATTGCTTCAAGATGGTGGTTATCATTTCAAATGAAGATCAGTTATTTCAAATATGAAGCATATGCAAGGCTAATTTCAGATGGGGGTAGAGCAAAGACTATCCGCAGGTTCATTTGCCTCCATGAAAAACCTCATTTGCTCACTGGTAATTACATGGCATTGCTTTTGCCCTTTACTAATTTTGCAGGAAGAGTTCAAGACTTTGGCACAAAGTGTTTGCTTTTTAATTCTTGAAATAAATTATTGAGTAGAAACAGAAAAATAACTATAGCAAACATATCTAACTTGAAAATTGAAGAGAGGCAGTTCAGCAGCCAGAGACCCTTCTATCCTAAGGCATTTGACTTCTTGGTCTTATTCCAGCTGTCAGAGAAAACAACAGATGAAAACATGGTGAGAAGATTGAATACTCTAAAAAAAAAATACAACTATGTCCCATAAATGCCAACATGTATAATGTAACCGGTTGCCATCAAAGAAGAGCATCCATTCATCACGGTATATGTGCAGAAATTTGTCATCATATTGTGCACTAAGAAGATTAAATATGACTTTGTCATGAGATAACTCTTGACCAGTAGCTTGATTTTTTATTTCTTTTCATTAACTTCTTTTCATCAGAACTATATTGGGCAAACTTGCATTGCCCATTTCCACCTGCCGGTTAAATTTCTGATAAATACTTTATCCTCTCAAATCATTAATTACTAGTAAATGCCAACTGAGGCTGTTATTAGTTCATCCTGATAAGAGGAGTCCTGCTGAACAGAGATCAAAGGACACACCTGACACAGAGTGAGAAAGAACCTGCGATAAACATCAGGAACCTTGAAAATACAGCAGCACTGCCACTGGGCTGCATGCAGTTCAAAACTGGTATTAAGGACTCTACACTGGCATCTTTTACCAAATGCACTAAGTGTTAATTAGAGCACCAAAGCCTCAATACCCTATCCGCTCTATTCAAATCATGACTACACTATGGAAACACTGTTTAACAGAAGACATGTCTCTTCTCAGCCACTCATCATGTTGTTAAGTGAATAAAAAATTTAAAATTACAGCACAGAAAATATGTGACTCACTGATGATGCACACAGCTCAGAAAAAGAACTGAAAATTACCTGAGAAAACGATGCTAGTATAATTTCACACTTCAAACTAATCTATTACATTTCATCTCCATTTCTATTACTCTTTAACAGTCAATATAAAAGATGCTCCAGTTTTAAGGGGAAAAATTATACACAGATCTGTGTTGCCGTAACTGTTACCAAGTACTTGAAGACTTATCTAAATTGTATTTTGGCAAGAATTTATAGAGAGTCATTTTCATAACATGGAAATAATTGATACACATCAAAGGCGGATTATTTTACAAAAACTCCCTTTCCTGCACATATCTTGCCTCTGTCCCTTTAGATGTGATAACTATTAAAAGACTATGTGTAAAAAAATGCTTTGCAAAGTGTTTTCAAAGTGGGGGCATGTCATTCTTTCTGAGCTATTCAAGCCTGCCATTATTTTAAATGCTGAGGGCAGTATGTAAAGAAATCAGACAGACTGAATTCCAGAAACAAAGATGTTTGAGTTATTGTAAACATATTTGGTACCAAGATGCAGAGTGTTACTACTGTGTTTAGGAAAGCCATCCCCAACTAGCTGAAAGTGTTGCCTTTTTTAAGTATCCGTGGGTATTTATATCACAGTTCATCACAATCATCTACAACAGTCTCTCTTTAGGAGTAAAATGTAATGCATTTAATTTTTTCTATATTTATCTATAAATTAACATAAAGCTGGCAATTTTGACTAGGGAACCAGTTCAGCAAATATGGTAAACTGTTCATAATTTCTGTCATTAAGTGTAATATATAGTAGTGACTGTCCACATAAACCATCACAGATGTAACCAGCCTGGTAGCACAACAGTTTTCTGTAACATTTCCCACATTTAAACTTTAAATTTAGAAACAAGCAAATTCAAGAAAACTGTACCAGCTGGTGGAAGGAAAGCACAAAGAGATCATGTTCTGGTTTTATTTGGAATGGGAAGGTGGTGATCAACTATCTTGTACTATAGAGTTCTCCAAGTCCTTGCCTAATTAAATTCAGACACTGACCAGTGACACATTTCAGTTTGACCTTAGCCACCTAATGCTCTGAAAAGAATGTACAGGGAAAAAGGTCAAACAAATTCCAACTTACTTTTAACTACAGCCTGAAGTCCTCTGTGAACTCCACACCACATCTTGCTCCTTTAAACTTTAAAAAAACCTTCAGCAGAGCCCAGAGGAACACCATCTTTCCCACAAACCTTTTTATGATTCCTTCAGCTCACTAAAGAAATTCCATTACTCTAGTAATTACATACCTATCTCTCAACCAGAAAGACTCAGTAAGCAAAACAGGACACTCTTCTTTCCCCTCAAGAAAAAAGCAAAAATTACCCATGCACAGTATAGATTATCTACTTCAAATGGATATAAGGCCCTTAAAGTCAGCACTGATTTCATTGAGAATTCCATAACTAAATCCACATAAATGTGGCGTTTAGGTCAAACTGTTCCTCTTACTACAGTGCAATGTAAGTGCCAGGTGCAATTCTAGCTGATTCAGCTGGAATTTCTGCCAGGAATTCAAGGGAGTGTATGCAGCTACAGATGCTCAGCCACATTTTGAATGGATGCAGTGTATGCTTTTCACGTGCTTAAGCTGCTCTGCCAACCAGTGCAACAGAGATGGTGCCACAATCCCAAACTCATGCTTCCTGCTTCAAAGCAAATACTGCCAGATGTGCTACCTTCATCCATATGAGGATGCACAGCAACTCTAGATGAGGTTGAGAAAGGCTTCTCAGACCTCTGCTGAGCCACATTATTAGATGCCCCTCAACATGGAGAACGCAGAAGGCAGGAGCAGAGTTTGCTCCTGGATAGCTTTTTGCATCATGTTCTGAAATACCATCTATTTATTATTTTTAAATTGCTGAAAACAGTACAGACACAGTGTAATAGCCACACTTAAGAATGATAAAAATTCTTGTCATTAACTTATCCATTCCTAAGTCCTAAGTGTACAGGTTTGTATATTGCACATGCAATGTTTGGTCTTTCCTTATCAAGTCAGAGCTCATAACATTAACTAATTACAATTATAAATTATATTCATGACCCAAAACCTAACACTGCAAAGGGTTCAAAACCCTCCTTAATAAGCCAGAAACACTATGACCATTTTTAATACACATTAAGCCACTGACACTTGAGAAACTGGGTGAATAACGTAAGGTTGATTTAGCTCCACTGAAGCTATTTCTTCAGCCCCTATCACATTAGCATACAATTATAACATAATAATTAGCAAGAATACAGAGCATCTCCTAAAAGGGTCTATTTGCTGCAATCCTTCAAGGTTGATTTTCAAGATACCTAAAAGTTTAAAGTTTTATTTTCTTTTTATCCTCTTCTTTCTCCTGCGCTCTCCTGCTTTTTATTCTCTTTTTCATCTCCCTTCCCCCCGTAACCCATCAGCAGAGATGGAGCCTTTTTCTTAACGCTCGTAATCAATCCTTCCAAGCTGGATTCCACTACATCTTGACATAACAATCTATTACTTTCCACAACCAAGGGTTTCCAGAGAAAAAAAGAGTCCAACATAAAGCTTTCCTTATTTGTTTTACAAAAGCAAACATGAACCTTTGAACAAAATTTTAGGGATGAAATAGCTATGAGTTTGATAGATAACTATGTCATTTGAGTACATGCAAAATTCTTTTTAGAAGATATCAGAGAAAAAGTTAAAAGACTGAAAAGTGTGATAAGGGGGAAACCTAAAATGAAGGGGAGATCATCAATAGAAGACTGTAGAAACAAAAGAAAAGTAACTGAAATAAAAATGAACAAAGCAAGACAAAAAAATTTAATGGGAAATAAATAACAGATACTCTATGTTCAGAACCTTCACAGCATCATTCTCATTTACGAGTACCTTTTCCTCCACCTAATTCACAATTCAGGCTTTTATTCAGTGAGTCAACTCACCCCAAGACTGATGAATAAACAAAATGGGATAATAATCTGATAGCAAATGTTTCAAAGAGGAAAGCAAGATCCAAAATCCACGGATTCACCCATTTTTTTTGAAAATCCAAGTACTAATATGTGGTTTCCTGGCAAAAAATACTTTCCATATACTGCCTGAAATCAGGAAGCTAAATCTAAAATCCCAAATGAGTGTACTTATAATGCTAAACAAGAAGACAGCATTCCTGGTTTCTCTTTTCTCTCTACATGTTAGCAAAAAGCCATCAATATGTTATTTCATAACTGCAAGTCATTTTCTCATACACTTATTTTGTTATATCCTGAGACACAGGAGGTCAGTACTGCACTATCGTAAGAGTTTTCCGACATTGGCTGCCATAGAATTGAAAAAAAGTTTTCTTATTTTCAAACATATGGTCTGATATATTTCCCAGGAGGGAAGAAGGCAACAGTTAACCCTCTTCTTCATTCTTTATTTCTGTTTTGTGACTTAATCCTTTTTTTTTTAAAAAAAAAAAAAAAAGGAGTTGCTTTAATCTGGGTGATATTTTTTTTCTTCCTTTCTGAAACACTGCATCTTTAGCCTTACAGTTTTTAAGGGTTCCTGTACAATTATTGTACTGCATCTGCATAATTCAAATGCTTTAATCCACTCTTCTTTTGATGAAGGACAGAACCTAATCTATTTTCCTGCTTCAGTTTATATTTTAAAATAAGACAAATGTTTACAGCATATATTGTTTATGCAAACATGTGATTGTCATGCAATCCCTTTGCCACAGCTTTTGCTTTGAGTTTCTCCTATTAACCTTTTCACATGCTTTTACATATGTGCTACAATGAATTCTCATCATATTTTGAAGGAAAAAATCAACACCACGGAATTTTCCCACATGATACTCTCCGTGAACTCCAGTGAAGTCCTCCCCCCATTCCTGACAGTATTTGTATGACGGTTTTTGTTGCATTCACAATCTGTGCCCTTTGAACAGTGCTATCCCAAACAGCAATCCAAAAATCAATATATATCTATCAATATCAGGAATATAATTTGATTGCCTGATTTTATTGATTCTTTCAAAAATTCAAAAATTAATCTTTTTAAAACATCATTTGAGCAATCTCCCTTCAAACTGATAATAAACAGCTCCAAAAATTTTACATAAATAGTAACAGGAAAATATACACCCAGAACATAAGTCCCAGAAGAACTTGTATCCAATTCGAGCTTTAAAATTAGTCTATTTCACGAGGCAGAAAAAAAACCTAGAAATTCCACTGTTGTGCAAACACCAATATATTTCAACCCAAAATGGCCTTGTCCCTGGGGAATATCTGCTAAATACAAGAAATGATTGGCTAAAACAACTAAACAGTATCACAAACAGCATTTTCATTGTCAGTGCTTACTGGATATTATTCTATTGTATTAAAAATAGGACAATTGTCCTCATTTTAGAGATCACTGAACTAATACATGAGGAGCAACTAAGCACCCCAGTTACCAGAGCACTGAGGAACGGACTTTAAAAGATCTTGATTTATATCACTGTTTACTGAATTATATTTCATCTTCAGTTGAAGGGATTTAATTTGTTTTAAAATCCCCTGGAATTCAAATAATGCTATCTTATGTATTTATTACATTTCAGCTGTGTTCAGAAAACTATGTTTTTAAAAAAAAAAAATCACCAAACCAACAGTCCTTGTTTCCATGAAGAATCACTACAAAGCAGGGTGAAGATCATCTGGTCCAACCTTCTACTGAAAGAATGGCTTTAGACCAGGTTGTCAGGGCCCTGTCAAAGCCAAACCTTGAATTTTTCCAGCAAGAGAGATTTCATCAGTTATCTTGGGAACCTATTCCAATGGTTAATTGTTTGTATAATAAAGACGTTTTTTCTTATACCCAGGCCAGAATTTCTGCTGAAGCAACTATTCCCACTGCCTCTTCTCCTACCCCCATGCAACCTTGCAAAGAGAGAAACTCCATTTTGTCTGCAGCTATGTTTTCAACATGGGAAGACTGCGATTAAGTTTCCCCTTAGTCTTCCCTTCTCCAGGCTGAGATAATCCAGTTCTATCAGTCCTACTTCAGACATCAAGTTCTCCTCTTTTAAGATCTTTGTGGTTGTACTACAGCTGGCTGCGATGTAATTATAGTGCTGTGTTTTAGATCTGTGACCAAAACAATGCTGATAACACATTAATGTCTTGAAGAGCAATTGTTGAACAGCATTTTCACAGCATCAAGGTCTTCTGTCTTTCTCAATCTACATCCACAGTGAATAGACTGAGGGTGTGCAACAGGTTGGGAAGGGGTTAAACCAGACAGTCAGGGCAGAGTACGCACTTTACGACATCACCTATGCCAAACAAAACACCTGATTTTATGGAAAAATTACACTGACTTTTATGTACTAGTTATCTTAGTACTGGGCTTTTTTATTTCTAATTAACCAAATTCAATGATCAGCTTGTATCAAAACCATAGAATGAGACCATTAAAACAGAGTTTTTAGTGGAACTGGTTTTGATTTTTTTTTTATTTTTGAATTACATCCTTAGAGCTGAACATGCTTTTCAAAAAGCTATTACACTTAGAAGACTAAGTCTCAAAAAGCAACTTAATCATTTGAATTCCTAGGACCAATTTAAATATTCAGGTGCTCCACTTGTAATGAAAATACATTGAGCTTAGGCACTTGGTGGAACTGACTCTTTACTTTAAAAGTCAGAACGCAAAGGAGCTGGGATAAAAGGAAACCTTATCCTATGTTTCATTTCTCATAACTTTAAGGTTGCCAAACATAATTTTCATTCCTATAGTTCTTTCACCACCAAAAAAGACAGCTAGTAGAATACAAGGAAGAAACAATCTTTATTAGTTTGCCACTTTTTGTTTTCCTTAATTTACATCATATTAAATTAATTGTTTAAGGCATTTGGCTCCTGCAGCTTATGGGCTGTTCCCTATAACCAGGTGTCAGAACAGAAAAGATAGCCGAGGCTAAAAAGAAGGTCATCTTAATAGACTGTCATAATCTTTGCATTAGGTCACAAACTGCACATTTGGCTACTCTACATACAGCTTTTCACCTTCCTATCCATAAGCTGGAGCTCTGGAAAGTTACAGGCTTTCAACAGTTTGTGTTAGCATGACTGGAGAGATTCTGGCAAAAGAAATTTACGTACCACCTCAGATCAGACAGAGATGGGCCCTGGATGCACAGCTCACTGCAAAGCTGAATTTGCAAAGGAATCATTTTGGCTTTGGAGTTATATATAATAAATTTCAGAAGTGGAAGCTTCCCAAAGACAGGTAAGAACACAGATAGGAAGAAGCGCTCCTGCTTCTGATTTGCTGTTGTTATCTTCAAAAGTAATATAAAACAATTATAAGATGTGGCTGAAATTAGGGAACAGAAGTCTAATAAACTTTATTACAAGGTGGTGTCCGTTGTTTCTCACCAAGTCTCAGATCAGGTGCATAAACATGAAGATAAATTACAGCTAAACAGAGAAGATTGACATTATTTGGGATTCAGATGGAGACTGAGATGGTCAGAAATCTCAAAAAAGCCCTTTGCTTCTTAACGATCAGGTTCGTAAGTGACACCAAAGTTTTTGGCAACAGTCAAGAGTTATTTAGCATATGCTTATCAGGAATTTTAGGATTTTATTAGGATCTGGACAGTTATCATGTCAAAAGCGATGGGTAGTTAGTATAAAGCATGTGGCCAAGAAGGCAGCCTGCTTTTTAGGGGCTACCCAACCAAGTCTAAGAGAAAACTTGACATCCAGGAAACACTGTGCGAACTTTGGCACTATAAACGGGATTGGAGGGAGAGCCTTTTGACAGAAAGATTGAGACTGGGATGGCAATGCAGCCACACAAGGGAAACATCAGCAAAACTACTGTCACGGGGGTGGGGGGGGAAACAGGGACATTTTGAAAGCACTGCAGTTAGGGATCTTTCTTTTGTACTGGATTTTCAGAAGAGCAAGGTTTTTTCCAGCTTTTTGGGCCCTTGCAACAGCTCAAAAGGACCAAAGCAAGATGTTGTGCTCCAGCAGCCATGGGGACAATTTCAGCTCCTTCAAAAGAGGAGAAACTTATGTTAGAATGTAAGGATATCTCTAAAGATCTCCCTGAATGCTATTAGAAAGCAAGGGAATGGTATGCAAGACACATTGTATGACTTTAGGCCTCAGTGTAGTTAACAAATAGTTAACAAGGGGTGAACAGCATAAGAAAGATTCTGTCCTCAATTTACATCATATTAACTTCCCCTGCATGTACTGGGGAGTTCTTGGCAGTGTAATATTAATGTGGCACTATTGCATAAGGTTCAGCACGTGTTACTCTATAGTTTGTAAAAAGTGTTTGTTTTTATTTGCACTAATTCACAAAATTCAGTAATTGGCAATAGGTTGTTCCCAGCATTAGTGCAAATTAGCAAGGTTCCACTTAATTTTCTCTAATTACTGGACTGAAAAGGATGATCATGCGCATTGAGAGATAATTAGCTAAGTGGGTATTAACCGGGTTTTTTGTGTGTGAAAATCTCCAATCATTCAACTAGACACTGACTCGGGCATTTCCTTTTGAGATAGATGTTCCCAATGAACCCCATTAGCTCCCCAAAGCTTGCACAGTAACAGCTGGAAATCAGTGCAGGCAACACTCAAAGAAAAATGGGCTCAAACAGGAGCAGCAAGTCCCTTCTGAATTGGACTGCCTCATACTAATTGAGAACAACTTCACTGGGCTGACAGAGCCTGTAGTTCCAACATGATAAAAATGATGTTTACAGTCCCCAGGGGTACTGAGTAGAAGTCTGCCTTCATGCATAGGAAACATTAGCAATTGCATCAGTTGTGAAAAACAGCTGCCTGACCACCCCCTCCCAGACTCAAATGACTCGACAAGGGCTGTTAGTTCAGGAAAAGTAACAAAAGCCACACAGTCAAATAGAAAATATGCACAAATGGCCAGCACTGGACTAAGAGGCATACGAGCAGGCAATGCTATGGTAACAGAAATCAGATTTAATTGAAAGCGAGGTAAGAAAGAACTAGGGCAATAACCTCTGTCTTTCAATAGCATACATTCCTACTGTAATTGAAATATACACAAAGCAAACACCCTTAAGACATAATATGCTTCAGTAATTTATTTCCAAATCAGGGTCAGGACAGTAGCTAACATTTTTTTCATTTCTGCTGAAAGAACATGTGCCTCAAAGAAGAAAAACACGGAAAGTAAAAGTCGATAGGATATAAAGCAATTTTAAGTCACGGGTTTGTTTCTGATCCGCTCTTTCAAATAAAACATCAAGCAGGAAATGCATTTTCCCAACCTTTCCTTTCCTAGGTGAAATATCTGTCTGTTCACTTAGACAGACAACATCTCATCATTGCTGTTGTAGCTCATTACCAAGGTAGTAACAGCTACTCCACCATTTACGTAGGGAACATGAATCAACCTGGTGAGCACAATGAATCTCAGCCATCAATTCAGTACAGAAACAGTTTGCAGATTTTACTGCTGTCATCTCAACCATTACAAAAAGGAAATTGTCCATTCATTTGTAAAGCAACATTATTTACTATGTCCAGTTTAAACCTCGGATTCTATTTGCTAGCTTTTTCCCCCTCAAAGTGGGAAAATTTCCAGAAAAAAGCTGCATTTATTTATTTTTTCTTTACAAGTGTTTACCATTTAATACTCAACTGGCAAAACAAAGACTATTTACTTGGCTTCTCTGGTACTGCTCTGACAGACTTGTAGCAACATCAGCATACAACTGAAAAAAGAAATCTCTAGTAAACCAGGAATTCAGTAAGACGAAGTTCCTAGCTGATGTTTTGATTTCAGCCACTTAACTATGATTCCAAGTGAAGGCTTTTGCAGTCAATTTATTGACAGACACAATGTCTACGTTACTTCGAACAGCCTCGTGGAGAGATCCAAGACATCGAAGTACTGCTGTTTAATTGTCTTTGCAATGCAAAGTACTCAGCTGAATAAACTCACTTAGCTGAGGACCCACGGTATAGCAGCAGCTACACTGCATCTAGTTCCCAAGCAGCTACGGATTACCACATCACACAGAGCAAGTTCCTGCTGTGACTTTATACTTGTTTCAGCAAAAGGATATTTTCCTTTGATTTCAGTAAAATTCCAAGTTCTAATTCCCACCATCAGTGATGCACGCAAAGTTTTGAAGCAGAGAGAAATCAATGAAAAAATTAAAACCATGTTATTTTAAAATAAGAGTTTTCTTCAGCATATGTTGGAAACAAATCTGACTATTATTGAAACACTCCATTGTAGCCAAAAAACTTCTCTGTTTTAACTGCATGAAATGCAACATTTATGGATACTAAAAATAACTCCGTGGACTAACGTCTTTCAAATTATTTTTAAAAATTTGCTAGGAATGATCTAATTGATCTCATTTATTTTATACTGTTACTATTAAAAGTTGAGAAAACTAACTTTCATTTAATAAGCTTGATTATTTACCAGTGAAGAAGCTCCCAAAGCACATAAACTCTTAACTAGTAAAGCACAATTTTCTTTCAAATAGACAGAAGTACTGAATCAGAAACACTTAAATGCTCCAGAAATTGATGCTTATACAAACAAACAAAATTAAGTAAACACCTGTTAAGACCATTCGAAAACATCCACTCCTCAGCTCACCAGCAGCAAGGTGGGACTTCCCTCAGAAAAGAGGAAATGTCCAGATTGCATATCTCTGTGCATCCTATGTTTCTATTTGAAATAAATACCTCTAATATTTATGGTCACCAGGAAGTTTCTTTCCATCTTTTCTGAACAAAACGATGCAGCAAAGGTAAAGCATTAACCAAAAGAGTTTTTGGTGAGCCCCGTCTCTATGTTTCTCAGCATAATTTTGTGATCAGCAGTGATCAGCATAATTTTCCACAACTTGCAGGTTCAGGACAGCAGATGTCCTTTTCACTAGACTTCTGATGTGCCCTATCACATTTTATTCTTTTTCTCTCACATTTGACTCCAGTTCCCTGTAAAAAACAAATACGGTCTGGTTATCCTGTCAGTCAGTACTCAAACACTGCTTGCTATGTAACAAGGCATCAAATTCTACCCTACTTTAGAAGTCTTTATCTGAGATAGCCATGACACTTCATACAGTGTTAAAGGCATATTTAGGAGCACTGTTCATACAACCTGTCTTAGCTATTCTGTTCCATCCAAATCGTATTATATCCCAGATTACAGAAGAATATGAGCCTATGCTATGCCTTTGGCATCTACAAAAACAGACGGTATTTTAAAGGTTTTCACCTACTAACAATCTACCATCAAAACATGTATTTGTAACTATAACTCATTCGAAGCACAGGAGTGACAGCTCTCTGGAGTCCTGCCTCCCACATCCCCACTCAGTGGCTGCTGACCAACTAAGCTCCGCCATCCCCGGTGCTGTGTGCTGACAGCTTTCCAGGGCAGTAGCTCCATTTTTCATTGGTATCACTCCTTCCAAATATTCCAATTTCTGCAAGTTCAATGCACATGTGGTAAGCCACAAGAATTAGTCAGGTTAGATCACAAAGCAAAACTAACACAAAGTAAAAGTGAAGACCAAAAGCAAGAGCTGGGCTTGAGGATGTAAAACAGAATGAAAGATTGGAAAAGGATGGAACTAAACGGAAGGACTTAAATTTAAAGAATAGCTTCTGTTGCAGAAGCTGGTGGAGACTGCAGCAGCAGCATCAAAAGACTGCAGTGTTCATTTTAGTCCATAAGCTGTGACCAGGGGCTCAGGCTGGTGGCAAGGCCAGCATGTTCTCAAGGCATAGTTCTAACAATTCAAGGATATACAGGCCAATCATGTTCCAAAAAGCCACAGCTCAAGTCAAATACAACATTCTTTGAGTTTTTTTGATTCTTCTTCAACACACAGATCAAAGCCTATTCTTTTGATCAAAACAAGTAATGTATCTCACTTCTCCTTTCTCTCCAATGGTGCTGCACTGTGTGCCCAGCCTGGCTCTGTGATGGCTGGTTGCATTCCAGCCTTATCACCCGTGCACGGGAGCATCCCGTCCTCAATACACTTATCTCTCTAACTCCCTTCTTAACAGGAATGAGCAACTTGGACCATTCTTCAGACCGTGTGTCCACATTTAAGTTTGTATCAACAATTCATTTACTGATAATTATATTACACTATTAAAACATTATCTTATGTTGCAAAAATGAGCACAGCTCAATATATAAGTGGTAGTTTCATTCACATTTGCATCTCCTAAAGCTTTAAAGCAGTTTATCTTACACTTCCTGAAAGAAATTTTAAAACAAGAAATTTATGCTTCATTTTACCCAGAAAATTATTTTCATTCAAGTGAAATTCAACTATTTTAAACTCTAAAAAATTAACATTAAATGTAGATATATTTATTTACAAATGTTTACGTTTAAAATAAAACTGAACTGTAAGTTTATATAAATACAAAATATTTAAAATCTGGTCATTGCTAGCAGCAAGCAACAAGTCACCTTTTTTGTTCTTTTTTTCTTCTTTTTTAAAATTAAAACAACTTATGTATTTTGTCCCTCAAGATTTACAGTCTACTAGTAAGCTACTAGAAAAAATAAAACTGTCCTCCAGGCACATTCTAACATCAAATCTTTGCCCCTCCCAAAAAAATGTTTCCACAAAATACCTTCAAAGCTCTAACACTTGGTGCAATTACAGCATTTAGTATTTTCTTCCACTTGCTTTATTTTGGGCAAGGTTAACCATTATACTAATCCTACTTTTTTCCTTTTTCTTTTTTTCCTGACCCTTTCACTTGAAAGCCCATCAACATAATCTCCTGCAAGCCTAGCACTACCTGACAAACTATCACCCCGAACAGACCTCAATCCATCCTGTGAGGCAGCAGTTACAAGAAATCATTGAACTCTGAATGGTCCCTGCACCATATGAGAATAAATCAGGAGGACAATATATTTCTTGGATCTAAAACAGCCCCATCAATAAGTAACCTAAGCATCAGGAAAATGACCAACGGAAATGCTGATGAACGTTCATGGCCTTTTATTGGGGTCAAGGGGTAGGACTGCCCAGGATCCCTCCTGCCTTTCTTCTTCATCCAAATACTCTGAAAGGCCTAATGCTGTGTAATTTTGAAATCATGAGTTGTTTTGGCCTTGCGTCACCAGGCAAGCCACGGCCAGTCTCCCCTTTTTCCTTCTCACAGTAATACTCGGCATATTACAAGTGATCTTTGCACCAAGAGCAGACAGTGCAGAAAACAGGTAGGTCAGAAATTATCAAGAGCTGAAAAGCAAATGCAGAGAGAGAGACAGGCAGAGAGAAACATCCTCAAAGCTTCAAAGTGCAAAAAGTATCTCTTGCTGGAGCACAAGAAGCCCATCAAAACCCAGAAGGCAGCACACCACGTTACCTTGGGAAACACAGGGAATGAGAGAGATTTTGCTTATTCAGTTTTTAATTTCTCTGCTAAGGCTAAAGATTTTTTTGTCATTTCATTTGCTTAAAGCTTCTGCTTTGTAAAACTTTCAATTAAGAGCATGAGACACTCTCACCAGGCTTGGATTTCTCCTACTAAGCAGCTTTGCTGGTCATTTTGTTAAGACCACCTCCAGAACAAATACTGACCAAAACCAGAATTAATAATGGATTTAAAGGTACTACTCAGTTGCCAATGCACACAATGGGAACAGCTGTTTTACACAAAGTAGAAATATGCATATGGATAGACTTTTTTGTTATACTCAGGAAAAAAAGCCAAAGAGGTATAGAAATCTGGCCACTTTCCACTGTTACATAGACATCTTTAACAATTTAAAATCCTTTAGCAGACACAAGTAACTACTAAACAAAATACATACTTACAAAAGCTCTTCGAAAGCAGACTTACATCACAGTTAATCACACAGGAGAAACCTGTAGGTAAATCAGTATTTTCCTTTTTTCTCAATATAGATCTAAAGACTGCCTGCATTCTATGAAAAAATAACTGCATCAAATAAATATTGTCATGCTCATGGAAATTCTGTTCTCTAATTCTACACTCTTATCACAACACAAATATGTAACCAGTTTATCAGAAAAAAATATTCAGCTATGAGACAAACTACCAATAGATCTGAGGCAATTTCCAGAGTATGTTAGAGAAGGATTTTATCTCTGAATCTGTTGGTAAACTTAAATATCTGTTCAAACTTTAAACATGCTTTCTCCTTTGAAAGGGCACTATTGATATCTGCCAAACAATACAACACTGTGAGCCATCATCCCTCTCAAGAATCCCTTCAACAACAAAAACTGACATAGAATCATAGAATCATTAAAGTCAGAATAGACCTTCAAGATGCCAAACTTTTGATCAAACACCACCATGTCAACCAAATGACTGCACTAATTGCCATGGCCTGTTGTTTCTTGAACAATTCCAAGGACAGTGATTCTACCATTTCCCTAGGCAGCCTGTTCCAATGCTTAACTGTCCTTTCAGTGAAGAAATTCTTCATGACATACTGAGCTTGTATCATCAGTAGGAAAAATATCCCTTATGTAAAAGAATTAAAGTGGCTCAACCCTGTAGAATAAAACTGAAAACAAACAAACAAAAAAAAAAGGGATGAGGACCAAATTCAAAACATTTTCAGAGAACCAATACAATTAGGAGAAATAAAGTCTTTTATCATATTCTTTCAACATATAACGCCATGAGAATAAAGACAAGTGAAAAGTTAAGAGAAAAATTAACACTGGCCCTAGGAATCCTCTGTTCAGAACCTCCGAAGTTTGTTAAGAAATTGCCACAAATGAACAAAAATTGGTTTCATTATAACAAGATGGATGACTAGCTTCATTCCTAGGTAAGAAACAGGTCAGTACCTCTGAAAGGATACAAGCTTATAATTAGGAACTAAATGATAACCATTAATTCCCCAATGTAAATGCCAAATGGATGAATCCAATGCTTTGATGTACAAAGAATTCCTTGTTATCATCTCACATTGGAAAAAAAAAGTGTTGAGCTGTTACTTTGGGTGAAAGAATGTTAACAAAAATACTCATGCCACTTTCAAATTATCAAACATACCAGCCACTACAATTTGCTGGGGTAAGAAATAGATCATTTATCCCCACCATTACTCAAGTGGAAGCCTAAGGTGAAGACTAAGAACTTCCTGGAGGAAGACCCTAGCAACATCAAGAAGACAAAACAAATTCTCCTAACTCAGTGTGTTGACTAAAAGCATATTCCTGAAAATTCCATTCTTTTGTGGCCCAGGGTGAATAAGTAAAGGCAAGCTCCTTAGCTGTCCTTCATTTTAATGATGACATTGCCAATACTCCACACTGGATCAGACCAGTCACCTATCGAGTCAAGTTTCCTCTTCCTGATCACAGTAAGTACAAAGTGGCTTGTGAGAAAACAGCAGTGTCAGCAATAGGAAGCGGGACTATGTGGACCCCTTTTGATTGAATGTGGCAGTCTGAAAGATGCAGATCTGAAGCCCAGAAAGCAAAGAAGGAGTGATGTGATCTCATTTTCTGGCTTTGACAGATTTTCTTGGTACAAAGACTCTCCTAAACAGGAGAGAGAGCAGGGCAATGAACTCAGTCCTGACAACCTCAATACAACCTGCTGAGTGTGTATGGTACAGCGATCCCCAAAGCCAGACCCAGCACAGCTCAGTGTCTACTCCCGTGGAGGGAACACTCCTGAAAGTCCTGAAAGTACAGCAAGGATGTGCCTGCACCAGTTTTGCTCCTTCTGACCTGACCAGTCACTGCACACAACCAAGAGGACACTGACCCCACACACTCCCCACGAACCATCATGTTTCACAGAAGCTTAGTTTCATGCTTCACAAACACTACTCTGATGGGCTGGTATGCAGCCCTCACACCATCTTACACACTATCAACTGGGAAAAAATATATCCATTTTAGGGGGAGAAGTCATACACTGTGTGGACATAAGCCAGTACACACTATTTGTCTTTGGGATCAGAAACTTTGTGGCCCTCTTGTACTCAAACAGTACACATATGTCCTCAGCATCTGATTGCAGTCCCTGGATGTCTCACTTATGATGGCAATTGTTCTGTTCTCAGTCTTTATTTGAAATTCTCTAAAACTGAATGATTTTTTTCCTTCATGGGGGTTTAAATGTTGTGCAGCAAGGGAGAAAAAAAAAACCAAAAAAAACAGAATTAACAAGAATCATAGCATCCAATTACCTGCAACACAGTTGCATAGAACTAACATATAAAAAAAATCTAGTTCCAAAAATAAAAATAAGAAATAAGCTCATGAGAATCTGAAGAGAAACTTGACTTGAAAAAGGACATATATAGTTATCCATTCCTTCCTCACCCAGAAAAGAAAGGACACTTTTTAAAAGATTGTATTTAGTGAATATTTTTATCTCATAGAAATTCTGATATCTCAATTTTTAAGTTATTATTTTCATTAATTGTTCCTCCAAAAAGTTACATATATTTCAACACTAGTGCTTATGCAGTTCATAATTCCACAACTCAAATTACAAATCACAGCTATGAATTCTGTGGCTCTCTTTTGTCCCCTTTCTGTTACTTCTGATTGTACACGTAAAGATAGTCTGAATTCTTTTTGATTTTACTGATCCTAAGATTTTCTCTTAAGGATGTCTTACTTGCTGAACATTGATTCAACATTATAAGAAAGTCTATAAAAATGGTTGTGCTCTGTAAGTACTCTGTTTAATAATCACAACCATTCTGTCCTCATCCTACCACAAAAATTATCTATATTTCATGTAAACGTATTATTCCTTCATCTTTTAAGTTAAACATTATTTGCATCTGAAATACGCATGTTAAAGAAAACATACTATTTTTTTTTCTCATCAATATACACTAGAAAAACTAATATTATTATATTTTGCATCTTAATTCTGAGTCTTGGCACTGGAAGAGGTGATTTTTCTCCTGTGACTATGCATTCTATAGACTTCTTCATTTTTTAACTCAGGAACAGTTTGAGCTGTTTGCTCTGAGACTCTGCAAACGTTATTGTGCATCCTTAAATGTAGTTCTGTTCTGGTTTCTCCCCATCAAATTACATCAGGTTTTCACATCCCATATTAACAATGGGACAAGCACTAATCCCAAGGAAAACAAAAAAATTGCTGCCACTTTTATTTTTGTATCATCAAAACGAGAATGAAAAGCTGAAAAGTTAGATAGGTTATTATTTTCCATAGATGTCCATGTGCAAATATGTCTTAAGTTTCTTTTGAATGTTGGGTAAGTATTCATCTTTGCTTTGTGATGCGCTCTTTCCATCATCATCTTTGCAGACTTTTTTCACAGAAAAGAAGAAACAGTACAAAAAGAATAGTCTGAAGCCATTGTTTTGCTCAGACACTGAAACCTGTAATTTTGTCCTTAGATATAAATGTAAATACACATAATAACAGAGGTTCAGGAAAAAGAAAAAGAATGTACTGCTTTTATCTACACAACTCAACTTACCAATTACCAAAGTGTGATGTGACCCAAAAAGAAAACAGTCAACATCATAAGAAAAAATAGTTCTTTTTATAAACAAGTAAAACAAACAAACAAAAAATACTATACCAACCCCTTTGTAAAAGTAATATTTCCTACACTGACCAGTGTAGGATTACCATTAGAAGTTAGTCTAAAATTCTGTATAACATTTGATTTAAGGAAAAAAAAAACAAAACATAGGATATGCAGCTAGTACCAGGAATCAATTAGTCTTAAAGCTAAAGCAAACTGCTTTTCTATTTCAAAAAGTAGCCCATAATCATATCTTATATTCCCGTAGAAGATTTTCACCTGTGAAATCAAAGAATTTCAGGGTGCTACAAATGTGTCAGCAACACAAAAATGTATTCCACAGAGAAAACTCCCTCTCTGCTGCACAATCTGTTTACCAATTATTACAGTACAACGCACTGTTTGGCATTTTTGCTTCATGTTCTGGTGTCTCCTGACCACAAGGTTACAACGTGTTTATCTCCACTTGCTGGTTCAGTGTCTATGACAGCAGAATAGCAGATAGGAAAGGAAAGGAAGCACTCCTGTCACATCCTGAATCTTACAGCCTAAGTAAACACAGAGGGAGGGGGGAAAAAGCCTGACCAGAAACAGTGTAGATATATGGTACCACAGTAATAGGAGCCAGTCCAGTGTGGACAGGATGGAGACAAGATCCCTCACATACTCAGCAAGATAAAAATCAGAAGAGGTGACAACCATTTTCTCAGAAGACTGAAATTCATTCTGCCTCCTGCACTCCTCCCAAGCTTTGTATTATTCACATCAAGAATGACTTTTATGCCTTTGACTCATGCAGATAAAAGAAGTCATTTAAATAGTCTTCAGAGGGGAAGAAGGAACAAACAAGGACTCAAAAAAATCATACTTAATAGGTGACCATGATTTACAAAATGCTGCTGTGAGGAGCAGGGGAGCCAGGCAGAGCTTTCTGAAGGCAATCTGGATTTATTTTAATGCACAAATCTATCAACTACTCCAGGACTTGTGACTCAAAAGTAGTAGCATGAAGATGCCTGAGAAGCCTGCGTTCTCCTTGTTCTCTCACCCCTCTTCATGTGTATACAGTGGACTGAGTTCAGATCCTCAGAAAACTGAAGAGAGGAGTACATAAATAATCAGCATCTGACAACTATCAGGAAAAGTCCCATCTTTAAATTGTGTTATAAAATCACCCATAAAGTTATAAAAAGGTCTATCTGCTTGCTATTTCATCTTTCTTCCTTCTTTTCTCAGCTGAAAGAGGTTATTTTTGTCTCTAGCTCCAAGGACTTTTTTCTCCATGACTTCTCCAATGAGAGCACTCAGGGTACCCCAGGAAATCCATCAAATGTCTGCTTTAGCAATCTATCCAGTATTTTGTTCCCCTATAGTATTCACTGTGGCAGCTCATTCCAAAAACTTCTTAAAAGAAGTGCATATAAAGTAAAAAAGCTTTTTTACCAAATCAAGAAAAACAGGTCATAAGAAGAATCTGACTGGAACTTTGCTAACACATACTTTTGGAACAGAGAAACAAAGAGAAGGTGGCGAGAAGATGAGAGGAATGGTCAAGAGGAACTTGAGGAAGGACAGGACAGAGATGAATCACTGAATCTTAAAACAGATGAAGTTGCAAGGGAACTCTGGAACTCTGGAGATCATCTAGTGCATCAGCCTACCCAAAGCACAGCAGATTGCTCAAGACTGTGCCTAGCTCTCTTCTGAAAATCTCCAAGGATGGCCACTCTACAATCTTTCTTGGCAACCTCTACCAGTGTTCAGTCACCCTCACACTGGAATGTTTTTCCCTATGTATAAAAATCAATATTCTGTGTTTCAGTTTACACCCATTATCTCTTGCACTTTCACAGGGAACTGCTAAGCCGAGTCAGTCTCTTCTTCAACTTGAACAAAGAGGCGTATGGCCATCCTAGAAGCAAACATCTGACCATAAGGATTTTTTTCCCTTTTCTGAGGTTTACTCTCTTCTGAATGCTCAATAATACCATGATTATCCTGGTGAGAGTTGGCAGATCAAGATACAAACACAAGCATTTCCTGAGAAAGTAAGAACTCAAAGTATAAGATTATTAGGATAATGTCCTGATTCAGTTGGGTATGTCATCCATGGTGTTATGGTAACATCCCATACACCTTCGGTTATCCAAGTTCCTGTAAGGAAAGTACAAGACAATTATTTTCTCCCCTATGAAAAGAAACACGTAGAGTTTCCAAGGACAAGAGCCTCAGGGTGTGTCACCAGAGACTAGGACAAGAAGGCAGTAGAACAATACCTGTGATTTTGTATCAAGTTCCCAAGACTTAACAGAAAGTACATTTCCACAGAAAGTGCTGGAGTATGAGAACACACCTTAAACATTAGCCGTCCCTTTGATCTGACACTTCAATGTTCTTCCTGCCAAGAACTGCTGCAGAATGCCTCTGTTGCTTTCTGTAAGTTCAGCTGGAGTTGTTCCTTTTGATGTACAGAGCATTGTCACAGACTAAAGGCCACACAGCAATTTACACTGTTATAAAGTGAGAGAGATCAGTAGCTAAGGTACATGAAGGAAATTCCCAAGTAAACATAGCTGAGATGAGCATATCGTTAACTTCCGTATTTGAGTTCATCTAAGAGAGGCAAGTGCATGTGGAAAGTATCCACTGTATGCTATGGAGTAAGAGAATGCACTAATCCCACCCAAAGACAGGGAGCTTTCATTAGCAAGGCATAAAGAAAATCTTGTTTGAAACACTGATCTCTGTCTCTTTATTTAGATGATGGAAGTCCTCAAAACTCATTTCTTTTGTGTCAAGAGGCACACTGGTATGGGGAGTTCTCCATATTAGAAAACGAACTTCCATCCTCTGTTAAAATGCTTTTGTATCTCCTTCCAACTAGAGAGCTGAAGGAAAGAACATGGAAGCAAAAGGCTAAAGAGGGGGAAAGCTCTGAAATTACATAATATGGAAGTTGTTCTTTGGAAAGTTTTTAAATATTGCCCTTTGATTTTGTAACGTCATAATTTTTCAAGTGTTCTATAAAGCTATCCACTTTCTATTGACTCATCCACAAAACCATATTTTGGTTTTGTTCATTTTGCTCTTGTCATGTTATGTCAATATGACCCCCTGGCACCTGATGCTGACCTTAATGGATTCTTGACAGAGGACACAGCACTGTAACTTAAAATGCTGTCAGTAGCTGCTTAAACAAAAATAAAAACTAACAACTTTACAGAAATGTGTGTCTTTTAGCTTATACAGTATTTATTGGTGTTTCCTTTGCAAATTCCTACTCCTTTGCTGTGCAAAATAAACAACAGTTCTAAAGCTACACATTTTGAAAAAACACTTGGATTCCTGCAGTTAAACACAGGGTTGTGCCTCTTCAGAACTAAAAGCATTAAAGATGTTTACTTAGAAACCAGGAAGCTGCTGTTACTGTAGAAAAGCACTTATCCTTATTCAGAAGTTAACATAATTTTTTACATTACCTAACACAGAATTTGCTCAATCCCAAATTGTCAACTGCATTGGCAGGAGGCTCAAGCATCTCTGATCAATACTGGTAGTAATAAAGTGACTCTATCCAGCCAAGTTTGGTTTCATGTGAAAGGCTTTTCTTGAACCATACACACTTTTTTCCACTGCACAGCCCTGAAATAGAATGAGACCTAAACAATGCTAAATTATATCCCATCTGTTTGTTTCAGTTGGGATTCTCTCAACTTTCCCTGAAAAGACAGGACAATGGACTAGATGGCCAACAGGACTGATTCAGGATGGCAGTTTTTCTGTCCTTATTACACAAACTGTTCAGAATTTACAGTTCTCTTTTATGACAAGATTTAAATTGTACTTGGAAAAGTCCCTGGAATTTTTATTTCATCACTGAAACAATTTACAGGCTAGGCTACTTAACACAGTCTAGATGTGAATCAACAACAAAGAAGCAAATTATGATCAAACACATGATGGCCTTTCTTCCAAGTAGGCATTTTTTTACCCTTATATTTAGGATTATATTTGGATATGCAAACCTTTTGCTGACTAATAATTTTGAAAAAGGCACATTGTACAAATTAAGGGTTTCTCTCCATTTCCAAATTTTGAGCAGATTCTTATCTAACATTTTATGCCAGTGCATTGTGAACAGTTGCAGTAAGTTTACTCATAAGCAAATCCCAAGTTTCTTGTTGATACTGTTTATCCAGTCTTTGAATACTAAGTTCTCAGTTTACATATAGAGAACAATACAAGAACAAATTTCATTATGCTGCCAAAGTGCCATGAAATCATGTTTCAGATAGGTTAGGGAAAGCCATTTCTCCTATATCCTCTGGAAAGAAGAGTAAAATTTTATTCTTCTCCTGAATCCCAACAATTTCTGTCAAACTTTTAAAAAATAGGCTCGTAAAAAAGTCCTGTTCATAATTTCTCTTAATTTTGTGACAGGATGGTAACTCTGGTACACAGAATCACTGAACTACAAGAAAATGAAGCAAACTTCACTCTATAATCCACTGAAGACAAGAGATGTACAGTCCATGATCTGTCCTCTTTCTAGATGGCAGAATTTCAGCATGAAAGAATTTCTCTAAGTTTCATAATCAGTAACTGTAGTGGCAAAAGGTGAAGAATTTTTAAAAATATATACCATGCTAAATATCCATGCTACCATTTCTCTTTAGCACTCCTACAGTTTTTCCCCATTAACCTACAGAGAGGTTCCCAAACACAAGAGTCCTTCTTGTCTACTGTCTGTTTTCTCCTACAGGTTTTTATGACATTGCCAATGATAGCTATCAATTTATAATGAGAGATTGCAACTACAACACAATAGATTAAAAAATTAGAACTTTCATAAAATAAAATGCTATCAAATATTATCAATCATCTTACACAGTCAGGCCAACTTCCAGTACTGCAAAAAATCAACTATATAAAAGTGACATTGGAGAGTGGGGGAGAGGAGGGATTTTCAGATATTAATGAATTAATACCAATTAGAACTTCACATCACCATAGTTAGCAAACATCACATTTGGGTCTCTTCAGTCTTCATTGCCATTTTCTTCTCTTTTTTTTTCCCTTTTCCTTTTTACATTTCTATTGAAATATATTTATTAATCTACATAAGTTTTGATTGATTATTTTTCACATCTGGATTACAGACTGCCTCATATATCACAGAATCACAGAATATTCACAGAGGGCATAACAGATCCACAGGCTGCTCATTAGTCAGTTCAGTGTTGACAAATACTAAAGGCTTCTAAATATTTACTAATGAGAAATTCATTGTGTGTTAGTCAGACAGCTATTTCATTATGAAGTTTAATGCAACAGTTTGTCTAAGGCAAAAGAACTTTTTGGGTTGAGCTGTAACACTTCAAACATTAAAAACTATTTAGATACTTGGTATACTGCTGAAAATGAAGGATTTCAGTGACATCAACGGACTTACAGTAGTATGGTAACTAGTATAAGTGAGATCAGAAATAAAATCTTATCTTTTCTACAATTACATTGGAGTGCTGCTATGTATGCAAAAAGAAATACTCATGCTTAGTTTCATGCTCTGAAAAACTATAGAGAAGTGGACTGACAGTCTAATATTAACAAGACAAAAGAAATATTTGATTTACCTGACTTTGCAATTCACTTTGTTGCTTCAGGCGAAGATTTTCTGGTGTATCAGCCACTGTAGTAAAGGACTGCTTTGGGTAATGTCTAGAATAAGAAGAAGCACAAAGCCAAATGGTAAATATTTGCACATGCTAGAAAGTCAAATGCATCCCAGCTCTCTTTCCTACAGTGTACAGAGTTCTTTCATAGTTTGCTATGAATTAGGAGTACTTACTCTAAAAATATTGTGTTAGACATGCTTTGCAGAAACATCTTGAACAAGCTCCTATAATGAATCTAAATCCCACCCATTCATCCTGCCCACTGACTTCAAAGACCAAATGGCCAAAATTTGTATTCAACAGAGTGAAAAAAATTATGTTTAACGGCATTGTCTTGGTATAGTCATGTGCTGAACAAAGACTAAACTAAGAACCCTTAAAATGGAATTGTTTTAGAGAAAGCGAAGCTACATAAGAGAGTACAGCTGGAGTGCCACGGTGTCTTAAAACCATTAGTGCAGAAACCAGAAGGATCAAGGCAGGTTACTTTTGGGGTAGAGAAAAGTCAAATGCTTTAATGGTAAATAGGTCAATACAGCACTGTAATATCCAGTACTAAAGGCTGTGGTGTCGCAGAATTTCAATCTTTCAGGCATCTCTCTTTCCATTTGAAATTTTACACCTTTACAATATGTTCCTACAAATTGCTTCAGCATTTTATGGTAACATACTCTAGGGAACCCTGCTTGAGCAGGGAGGTTGGACTAGATGACCTTCAGTGATCTCTTTCAATCTTAATCACGCTGTGATTTTGTGAACTGTAGCAATCAAACCCTACTCATTTAAGAATCACTACTTATTAATTTTCCTGCAACTTTACCATCAAACAAAAGTAAAAAAGGAAAATAAAAAAAGGAAATAAAATGAAACAGCACATCCAGAAACTGATATATTTGTATGAGCCAGAAACCCTATGAGGAAACTGATTCTTACTAATTACTTTCCATCATCTTCAATGTGAAACCAAAATGTTCACCCTACAATCACGTGAGGCACTCGTGACTTCAGTTACCACTCAGTTTCCCATGTCTGCCAGATACCCCATTTGTGCCTCCAGCATTTCAGAGTACAAGACATCAGACACATAAAATATTTGCAGCATAATTTCTATAGAAGGAATAAGCAGTAAGTGTTTGAAGACTGAGGATACAAAGCATTAAACATTTCCACATTCAAACTCCAGGTTATCTCTAATACATTCTGTCAGCAACTAGCTCAGTTGCTATAGCTTCAACATAAAATTTCTGTTTTGTGTAAAGATATTCTTATTCAAAACTGTATTTTGTTAGAAAGTTTTCTTTTCTATTTAGAAGTTCTATTCCATGAAGTGCATGGTTTCAATAAAAAAATCATTTATTTTTACCTGAAAAAATAAAACGACCATGAAAAAAATACAGAGGATTTCAGTTTTTAGCAAAAAGCTGAACGTTTCCTTCTCAGAAATGCCAAAGCAATACTTGATGAGAAATGTTGCCTGGACTTCATGCAGTCAACTTTGCTCCAGGCATGATCCCCCCCATCAGATGACATCTTATACTGCCAGACTTCTAGACCATAGCACA
This sequence comes from Campylorhamphus procurvoides, assembly GCA_013396655.1. NCBI lineage: Eukaryota > Metazoa > Chordata > Aves > Passeriformes > Dendrocolaptidae > Campylorhamphus > Campylorhamphus procurvoides. The sequence goes on from WBMV01004137.1 coordinate 2,029,048, forward strand.
ACAGAGTAGACTTATGCACCGAGGCTGTGGAACATCCCCTTATTTATGGTGCCATTACACAGAGAAAACAAAGGGGAAAGACAGAATAATCTAGGGATTTCAGGCTCCCAAACACAAATAGCTGCATAGAAAGAGCAAAAAGTAAAACACTTTGATGGAAGAAAGCTTTTCCTCACAGACTTGTAAGAACCATCTCAGGCTGGATACTAGCAGATGGACAAATAACACCACTTGGGAGTTCATGCTGAGATCCCTTCCCACCCATTATGTCAGCCACTCATCTCAGAGAACTCGTGTCACTGAAAACTACGAAACAAAATTTCTAGGCATGACACCCTCCAGCCTATTCTTTGGGAGTTATAGCCATGTCTACCCAAGTCCCACCCAAGCTGAAGCTTTGGCCGGAGAGCACCGAGTGCTGCATACACTGCTGCCTGTTCCTTCCCTTTTTTAAAACTAGGGGCTCCCCCACCACCATCCCCCTTAGAGCCAGCCAATGCCAGCAAGCAGAATGGTTTAGCCACAGCTCCAGCAACACACAGGGAGGCAGATCTAGGCTTTGCCTAGAGAACACCAGTGGGAACCAACTCTTGAATGAAGCAGATGGTGTCAGCATTGTGTAGTACCTTGGGATAAGAAAAATATCTCCAGAAGGGCTCCTTTTTTTTTCTTTATTTCACTTCTTCTATCTCACTCTTCCTTCTTCTCTATAGAGGTGAAAAACAAATGCCAGACAGGACACAAGGAGAGTCATAAGCCCTTTTTGGAAAGCAGCAATGGACAGATGGGGAAGGCAACAAGCCACCTCACAGCCAGGCCTTGCTGATACTCAAGGAAGATTGTGGCAATGGTGCATAATTCACACCTCAAAGCATTGCGGCCTTCCCCATATTAGCCATGAGATATCCATGGATAACTCCTGTAGATGATAGAATCTACATCGCTAAAAAAATATCATCTGTCACACACGCAGTTAAAAAAATTACATTATGCTCCTGTTGAATACTGAAAGCATTCTCATAAGCATTCATAGCACTGCTTAAACCCCTGCAACAAATGATAACCTTGGCACTAAAATCATAGCAATCACCTGCATTCATCCTTTTTAACATGGAGAACACAAAGTGTGAGCCAGCTCAGATGGGGTTTTTTGGCCTGGTCCCCTTGTGAAATGGGTGGACAATGCTGAGGCAAGCATCTCAGTCACAGTCCTCAGGGACCCAGCTAGCAACTGCAGCAGAGACCTACAAACCCAGGCTCTCAAAATAAACCTCTTGATTCTGAAGCACAGGAACATACATCTTGTCCCTATCGTACATCAGCTCTTACTTCTGACCATTTGCAAAAGAAATGCTTTCTTCCACAACTAGAATTCAGAAGCCCACAGGCATTTCAACAGTTCAAGCATACCACTTCAAAACCAATGTATCTAAGTTCATGATTTACTTTAGAAACAATAGCTCCATACTTCAAGTAAAAATGTATGCTTAGTCTTGAACAAGCTATTCTTTAATATGCTTGAAAATACAATATAAACTGATTTTATCAAAGTATTTACACTTGACCACGGAAGTAAACAATACACATGACAAGTGAACAAAACTGCTGCAATTTAAATCATCCTTTAAACTGATCATACAAACCATTTACCAAAATGTATTACAGTGATTAAAATAAGAATCATTTAGCAAAATTAAATTAGCAGGGCATTCTACTATGGGTGGCCATTTTTAACTGCAACTGATTTATGACACCACTCACACAATATATCAAACCAGAAAGACATGGGTTTAGATACATCCCTTCTAATTTATGGAAATTCTTGTCTCAGATGCATTAAAAAGACTAGTGTTAAATTTAAATCCTATCTTCAGCTTTCCACATTTGTTTTAAGCTTACTGATAGCATGTCTTCAGGATAATTATTACTATTTAAGATACTAAATTATGTAAAAACTATCTAAGATACATGGTATCATTGGATACTTTTGCCTGAAATAGACGGCTGAAGCAGAAGTGTTAAAATTCATAAATCTGCTTTCTTAACTATTGGTTTAGTGCTACACCACAGTTCATCAAACTGTTCTGAATAAGGATGAGCAACTGGATGGCAATAGCCTTTAATTCAAAAGGCTGACAGTGGTCCCTCGTAATCCGTTGCTCAGTTTCTCTTTTGTCCAAGATGATGTCTGAGAAAGAGCCAGGAGTTGGTTAAAGAGGTTGATCTCATGTCAGCTATTTAATAGCAATGTCCAAAGGATTTTTTTGTTTGTTTTAAGTCTTTGTTAGTTGTCTAAGTCTACTTAGCAATATGTCTTACTACACTAATGCTATTAGGATTAATCCTGTATAAAGATCTATACAAGAAGTTCCAGAACAAATCAGGATACACAGTATGGTGCCTCTGCTGCGGGTTACTATATTGCCTGCTTGAGCTGCACAATTTGATTAATAAATCAAACCACAACTCGATCTTCAGCTGCTTAGGAAGAAATCCTTTCACTTTCGATGTTTGAAAACAGTATTAGTAAAACCTCCAAGAATTCAGGAAAGTACCTGAATGTTTCCCCGCTTTTCCAATGACTAAACATGGACATTCTCCCAAATACTTGTTTAGCTTTAAAGTTTCCATCAGTTTCTTCACATTCTCAAACCAACAAAAAGGCAGAAACAAAACAAAAAAACCAACCCACTCATACAAGAAAAACCAAATCAAATGAAAAAAAACCCCACCAACCATGTTCTAAGAGAATGGGATAAAGATTCAGCTTTCTCTCTTTTGAAAAAGGTCAAAGACTGAGATAAATTCAAGCATCTACTGAAATTAACTTGCTCATACCTCACACTGACTTAACCAACAAGATGACGAAGGGATTTGTGTGTGTGTGTGCGCGTGCATCTTCTGGCTTTAACATTAACTGTTACTGTTCATAGTTACAGAATTATAACCTTTGCCAGTTACTAGATTTCTATTGGGTTATCTCTCCCCTAGAATCGATGCAGTATTTGCCTCCAACATTAAAATTGTGATAACTTCTAACCAGAGAACAGGCACAAAATACACATATCAAAATTAGTCTCCCAAGCAGAGGGTCAGCTCCATGACATCTTTTCATAATACCAATCACCATCACTGGCTGTCACATTAGCCTGTATGTGTTGTCTCCTAAATGTTGTCTGAAGTAACTGTTCTAATTTAAGCAAACTCTAAAAGATAAAGAGGTTTAAAAGAAAAAGAAAAATAATCACTTGTTCTCAGTTGCAGTAATACAGAGTGAACAAAATAAACCTGAAAAGCAACATAATAAAATTAAACCCATCTTACAAGAATTAAAAAAATATATAAAAGCTACTTATTCTTTTAAAACTAGCACTTCAGTACAGTGTATACAAAAATTGCAAATTGAAATTAAATAGTGAATAATGACGGAGCAGTCTGGATGCAACCCAAGCTCACAACTGATGGACTGGTAGGGAAGCTCCATCTCAGACCTTCAAGGGCCCAATCTGCAAAATGTTATCTGAGACTACATCAACAAACAGCACAAAAACGCAGAGAAGAAACACAGGAGATCTCCAATTAAGTCTCATATAAAAGATATGAGAAAATAATTTATCCAGGATAAAGGTGACAAGGTATTAAGTTGTGCTCAGTGAGAAAGTGTTTAAATTGGCAGTCTGAAAAGGTACAGGACTGCTTTCATCTCCTTACCTTGAAACTGTGCCATTCACAGGAAGACATGTAAGATGCACAACAGCAGAGAAAGAATCAGCAGGAGGGAAATCTTGCCCACAGCTGACTATTTGATTTGAAATTCGTGCTCAGTTGCACTTACTGCGCTGAAGCTCCGGGAGGGATTTCTCTGGGTTTTCTCTTTTGTTTTGAGCTTTCTAAGCAAGATCACTTATTTGCGTGCAATTATAAAGGCTATTGTAGGGGGAATAATGTAACTAGTGGATAATACAGCTTTGGTATGGCAGTACTTGGGCAATGAAGTGGACAAGAAATCTATCACAATTCTCCAGAAATTACTCTGAAGACAGCATTCACTTTGGCTACTGGAATCTACCCCACTGTATGAAGAACAGGTACTCTGGCTGCAATTCATTTGCTTCAGAAGCTGTTTTTCCATCTTTGACTTCTATTTTTTAAGGGACTTACTTTTTCAGATATTTAATTTGTGTACCTGTACTTCCTATTTGAAGTAAAAGAGAAAGTTCCTCCCATATGCTAGCTAAATACAAATTCCAATTTATGAGAAAAATGCCCTGGAGAGATGAGTTTGTATTGATTTGGAGATTTAGCAAGCAGCAGGATACATGAAAAAAAAAAAATGTTACGAGTAAGGATATTGCACTTGCTTGTTGGGGTAAGCCATAACATCCTTGCTCCTGGAGTGAGTGAAAGGCCACATATCACATAAAACCAGACACATTTGCACATCATTGTGCTACCAGACTTGCACTTGATACACGACTACAGAGACCCATATCCGGGACTCCCTTCAAAAGCTAAGGTTAGGGACCACATTAAATATTCTGACCATATCTAGCCCCAAGACACAGGTTAGTACCTTATTTTTCTCTGCTTGAGGCTGAAAAAATGAGCCATTTACTGAAAAGCAGCAAGGCAGAAAATGTTTACAATTTAAATTTTAATTTACAACTTACAATTTAATAAAATAGTATAAAAATTGGGTAGCCAACTCTAATATCAAATTTCATTACTCTCACCATTTGAAATTCCATTCACAAATTCTACTGTATCAAAGTAGTGGAGTACTTAGCTCTGCAAATGTACATCATACACTGAGGAAGACCTGAAATCACAGAGCAGTGGTCTACGTAGTATTCTTATAATCTCTGGCAGAAGAGGCAGCCATGAAAAACGCTAAATAGAAGATCTGGAACCTACAGTAGCTTATTTCATAATTTAGAAAACCATTTTATTTTTTAAAACTACTAAAATCTTGTAAATTTCCAACTTTTTCACAGCCTATATCCAAAAGCATTAACATTACTGAAGCGGCAAGTATTGTTCAATTTTTGAGGAAAAGCATAGATGTAATACTAAATTACTTTATACTTACAATACCAAGATGACCAAGAAACCTACTTCAAATACATTTTCAGTTAATGGGTTGTCTGAATTTGCTATGCTCCCGTACTGATATTTTGATTTCAACAAGCTCCCCTCAAAACTGCTCCAAGCAGGGCTGGTGAAGACAAAAGGACAAGTGCCACCACGCCAACGCTGGGCATTGTCACGCAGGCAGCTCTGACCACCACAGATTGCTGTCTTCCTGCTTCCTCCCAACAATTTTCAGAATGAAAAAAATCCTCCAGCTCTTAGGTGATACTAGTGTTTCCCCCATTTCTCAAATTTTTTTTTCAACTCTCTTTTGCAATGTCTTATTTATTATACAAGGAAAAGAAACATTGTTAGACAGACAAGTCTTGCTTCTTGAAAAATTCAGCTCAAAACATTTTCATTTTAAAGGTTTGAAAAATACAGCAGAAGGGGGACACAGTTTGCATTTAAAAAATTTTTCATATAAGAATTTTTACAATACAGATCTCACCAAAGCAGCATTCAGATTTAGCAAAAAGATCAAAAGGAATAAAATCCAAGCACCATGGATGTCAAAAGTAGAACTTCCAGAATTTTCAGTGGAGCCAGGCACTCACCCTTTCAATAATTTACCTATTCCACAGCTATGAGACTCCAGTGCTTGGGGAAAGAAAATTAATCAGTAGCAGATCAAGAACTACAGGGTAGCCCAGAGCTGTGCAGGAATCCATTGGCAGGACACTAACTGGTATTGACAACAGATCAAAAAGGGAGAGCCACTGCTGGGGAAGGATACACAAAAGATGCACAGAAACTTCAGGGAAACTTGAAAGGTGAAGACAACTGTGCAAAACAAAACAATAAACAAAAATCTCACTGCAACAACAAAATCTGTTGAAGATGCACATACTCCTTACCACTGATAGACTGATCCCAGGATATCACCTAGTGAATTCACTCAGAGCTCACCCAGGTTTATACATCACCCAGACACAGATGTTTAAGAAAAGCTTGCTTTTAAATATTTTTAAGTAATCACCAGTGGCACAACACAAGGCTGATGACCTAATATTTCCAAATTATTTTCTTTCAGATACTGTGATTATTATAATTTCTTTCAAAATATCCAGGAGACAAAAGTATGCGAATATGAGCAAGAAAAAACCACAGACTGAAGCTGAGTTTCTCCCTACCTTCACCTGACAATTTACAGCAGCCAGTCTAGCAAAGTGAAAAAACACACTGTATATGACCCATAGTTCCTATGGTCTGTGCTTTTACTCCTTTAACATCTCGCTGTCCTCTTTTAAGGATGTCAGCAAGAGTGCACAGAGAGAGACCATAAAAACAATGTTTTGCACAGGTCCAAATGCTTGGTCTGCCTGCGTTAATGCAGTTCTGTTATGCTACATATAAACATACATACAGATAGTTATCAAACTTCTACAGTGCAGGTTTGTTCGAGTTCTAGGTTTCACTGGGGTATAATTCATGCATATAGCAATGGCAATTTTTCTTACAAATTTTCCTATTAATATTACACCTTCAGTATCTCAAGCTGTATGACACCGAATTATGCAAGTAGTTTCTAAATTCTGCTCTTACTTATAAAGTGATAAATGTGTTCTTCCTGCACCCACCCCTCCCCTCCAATTCTGGAATATTTTCAAGAAATAACTTTTAAGCAGAGAGGGGGAAAAAAATTAAATTCAAAAATTACTCATGTGTTTTCTCTTTCTGCACATGATTAACCCCAAGGATTCCCATCTTACATATCAACACTACCAGATCTTGATGGGTTTACAGGTAGAACTTTTGTAGTTTTGTTTCTTTCCAATACTGTAATTCCATCACCTGTTATCTGATCATAGGTATTGTACTGAAATAATTTCTCTAAGTCTTCCTCGGGTAATATAATATATTTGTATTCAGTGAAATGTAGACAATGTATAAAAATATTTAGGTAATGTATTTAATAATTTCTTTACCAAAAGGAATGCCATATTACATTAAACTGCATCTTCACATGTAATGTAACGAGCATCATTATTTTCCCAATGTTCCTATAGTACATCTAACCTATTCTTTTCCTTCATACACAGTAAAGTACTTTTAATACAAAGTCACCATTACATAAAAGCTGCATTATACCTCAGCCAGCCATACTGAGAGTGAAAAACTCTTTCTGTGCATGTATAACAAGTCAAGCTGAGGAAATCTTGCCAGTAACCACATCCTAAAAACACACAAGAGACAAAATCAGGCAGCTTCAAAAGCTCCTAGGCAATTGGAAGCACTCAGTATGGGGATTTAAATACAGCATCTAAATGGACATCTAAATGTACAGCTTTCTGATACTAGAACAAGCCACAAGAGAAGTAAAACTTGTATCTATCCCAATAATGCTTTCTTCTCTGCCAGCTTTTCAAATACAAGTACAACTGGAGTTAGAAGTTTCATTCCAAAATTTTTAACATTAAAAATCTGACAATAACATCAGAAATAAATAAAAACAAGTGATTATCTACTGTTTACTGCCTGTATTAAGCCTTCCACTTCCAAGAAGGTATTGACCAAAAGAATATTTGCTACTAAAAACTGAAATTCTCATTCATTCATTTAAAACCCTTTAGGCGATATAGTACCAGATCATAGATGTAATGAAGCTGGAGTCTACCTGTTACACTCTACTAAAACTGAAGGTATAAGCCAAAACCTGGGAAACTGAATATGAACTACATTTTCTTCTAGTTCCCAGCTTCTATATTTTCTACTTCTTAACTCTTCTGTGTAAGTTTACTAGGTTTTTATCTTTATGCTTTTCTTCATTTCTTTTGCAAGGCTGTAAAGCCAAGCTTCATTGGACAATTCTTTAGTGTTTCTGCATTCCAAAGTTATCATTCAAGTCATGGCAAATAGGACCAAGGGACAGTAAAAAGCCACCCATAAAACCAAAGAGAAATAAGCACTAAAAAGACACCGTAGTTTTCTTGAACTCACAAAAACTATTCTTTCTATCAAGAGGGTGAGAAATCTAATACCCCTAAAAGCCAAAAGGCATCTGTCACATCATCAGTCTACTGAGCTTGAGTCATAACCAACTGACCTACTCCAGAGCTACAAGTGACATCCTGAAGAGCTTAGCCAACCACATACTACTCCCTTCAGAGGGACTGTTTCTTCAGCTGTAGAAGCAGACTTCAGATATTCTAACTAAAGTAATTTGGACATTGCTAAGAAATGGGGGAGGAGACCAGAAGGGAGATGGAAACAAGTCACCTCCAATGTCTTAATATTGCTACCTCTTTAACTGAAACCACAGAGTGTTAGCATTTGTCCTCTAAAACTGTGCCAACATCATCAACTCCAAAGAGCAAAATAAGCACATTAAACAGAGTTATGTTATATGTGTGCTAGAGGGGGGGAAAAAAGAAAAGCTGCTTTTTTGCCAAGTGGTAATTTTATTAGTGGCTTATTCACATATTGTAAATTTTAAGCAGTTATTTTAACTGTACAGCTTTATAAACTGTTTCTCCTTTAATGTATCCATTTCCATAAAGCTAGTATTAGTAAAAAAAAAGTTATACCATGCAAGTATTTTATAAAGGATAGTTTGTACTAGTATTGTGTATAAGATTTCATATTACAGTGCTTTTACCCATATAAAATTATTAATTGATACAGTCAGCCCTTGCTTACAAATGAAAAACACTCTCAGTAGAACCTGCTTTGGCCTATTCTGCTGAAAGGGAACGAGGATGCACAAGCAAGCACTGTCATTTTTAATGTAAATCCTTGGCAAAAGTCAATGTATTATTAAATTAATACACTTCTATGTGACACTTCACAGGCCCCTCATGATGTGACAAAGAACATCATATTTCACAGAAGATCTGGTCTGTAAGTACCAAATTCTAAAGCCTATGTAATCCAATCAAAGCAGAGATTCTTCTTTATGTATTTATCATGGAAAAGCAACAGCCAAGTAACATTTTCACTAATACCTTGCAAACACCTTCAGAATTCCTGCATACATTATGCTTTCTGCTCCTCATGGACTGGTAATTACTATTATTAGACCCAGGTGTAATTGCCATTGCTAATTAAATGCTCCACCAGTACCACTGCAAAGACTGTACTCTCTCCTCTTTGCTTTCTCTCTTTTCTCCCTGCTTAAAACTGTACCTCCATGTATCTTCCAATTAAAGTACAGGGGTTTCTGTCACAGCTCTTTGTATTTTCAATTAAAGATTTAGGCAAATGAGTGAGCTTTACATAATTCACGGGCTTTCTCAACACTTTCTTGGAGACAGACCCTAAATTCCACCCAAATACTGTTTCACAGACTGAAGCAACCACACTGGATGTCATCCAAGGTGACTTCCACAAATTTCCACAGAGAAAGTTATTCACACTGAAAAGGCTCTCCACAGAATCATAAAATCATAGGAAAGCTTGGGTTGGAAGGGACCTTAAAATCATGTAGTGCAACTCTGCTAACATGGACAGGGACACCATCCATTACACAAGGTTGTTCAAGGCCACATCCAACCTGGCCTTGAACATCTCCAAGAACAGGACATTCACAATTCCTCTGCAAACAAGCAGAACTTGATAACATCTCCTGAGCTTTTCACTCCTTTAGCCTGAAGGCCTCACTGTTGATCTGCCTCTCAACAACTTCAGATCAAAAGGCAAAGGAAAGTTTTCCATCTCCCACTTTGGACAGAAGAGAGCAGCTGATGAATGGTTGCCAATATGCTAACAAATTAATCCTTTAGGCTATAAAATAGGCACAAACAAAATCATGTTAGTTGGATAACATATGAGAGGAATGCAAGCTCTTACTAAGCCAATTTACAAAAATGTCCTTCCAAAAGCATAAACCAAATATTTTAAGTACAACAAAATGCAGAGACAGAGCTATTTCCATGAGGTATGTAACAATTCAGCCTGCAAGAGCAGATACTTTACCACATGCCAGATAGAAAAGATGAATTATGGGATAGATGGAGAACAAAGGAAGTCACTGAACTAATTGTGAAAAGACATGTGATATGTGTAAGATGAAAGGAAAATCTCTTGCTTCAGATCACACGGCTTGTCATTAAATAGCATTTCTACCACAGGAATACAGAAGACCTGTGAAGGTACTCATAACCGTTAAAAAAAAAAGTGAGACATCTCCTAACTCGCCTAAATTATGCAGGCTGCAGATCTGTCAGATGTCACTGTCTGAGCCCCTTTACACCTATTACTAAACTCCTGCAAACCCATCAGCTGAAATTCCGTGGCCAGAGCCCTCAGAGGGCAACTGAATCCATTCAGAAAAAAACTGAATACATGTTTTTGAGTAACAGATAAAGAGAGAGATGATAGGAAATGCAAAGCAAACTATTTGTAGCTGCTATATTGAAGTTCACAGTGACTTGCAGGAAATATATTCATGACTGAAGCTTGCACATGAACACCTAAAACTAGTCTTCTGGTTGAAAAACTATTATTTGTACTCTAAGTGCATGATCAGTACTACCATCTGTTTGCTAGCATAACAAAGAGTAAACCCATTAAACCATCATCTTAAGGAGTCAATAAATCAAGGCTGCAAGACCAGGGAAATTCCTTGAAAGTGATGGAGTGTATTTCAGCTGGTAAATTATTTTTTGATAAAAAATACTTTCTGTGAAATAATGCTATTTCAGTACAGTACTGATGCCTTTCTTGCCAAATTTTGTTACAATTACACATGGATTATTACTAACAAAGCCTTCCACAAAAGCAAAAATAAAATACTTTTTTATAAAAATTAAGGAAGAAGCAAACAATAAATTAGTTCATAATTTATAAGGAACTTTAACTCAATTTCCACAGCACTACTAACCTTTCCATTGGGAATTAGGTTATTTTTGTTTCCTACAGATTTACTGATATGCACCCAAGGCGCCAGCCAATCCTGTTGTGTTCATAGAAATGAAAAGTATGTTTCCACCAATTTCTTGCAACTCAGTGAGGAAGAAACCTGAAGCCTCTGAAGCAGTTCAGTGACTAACATCCCCTGAGTACCAGCCAAGTCACATGAAATCACTGGTAAAGCACAAGGCTTGCTCTACAGGCCTGTTGAATTTTACACTAAAATATTTTAGATTCCAAAAACGGTATTTTCTGAATATTTCAGAAACAAAAATAGTATTTTAGAGCTTAACAAGCCTTAAGCCTTTTGTCAAAACTGAACCATGCTGCAAATGTCTTTTAGATATGTAATTATATTTCCTTACTTGTATTGAGATTCCTCCTGGGGGCTTCATATGGATGTTTACTCTCTCATGGAAGCATGCTACCAGACACAAGCATAGAATTCCTTCTACAAACAGCTTTTAACACAAGAACAAATGTGCAAAATAAAAACTGTTTCAGTATGCAAACTAGTGGATTTCCAAGTGCTTAAAGCACCTCTTAAGCATTAAACTGCAAAAACTCAGGGCAGGTTTAAAACCCATTGCTCAAGTCTGTAGGAGAGTCCACACTCTTTCATCTATCTGTCCTCCCACACCAGCACACATGACCCTCCAACTGATGGAGCTCTGTTTGCCTTTTCATTAAACCCAGCAACACAGATATCCAAGGTGTTTAGCATTGTCACTTCTATTCAATTAAAGATGAGGAAGATCTCATTTGAGAAAGCTAAGGCATCTGTGCAGTAGCCCAACAAAAGCAAAGGAAAAACTTCTGCACACCATAACCCAAGTTTGTTAAGAATATTATTCAAGTAAAAAGTAAAATATCAGAAGGACAGTTGCCTACGATCAAGACTTGATCGTACAGTTTCACTGAAATCCAAATGGTGAAAGGCTATGATGGAGTCCAAAATAAGTAATTGAAAAAAAATCAAAGAATTTTCACAAGACGTATCTTATGGAATAAAAAAGTATCCTTGGGGGGAAAAAAAGTTTGAAGGCATACTTAATTAATCCGGTTTTGTCAAAGTTGTTAAAAACATAAAAGCTGTGCATTATTCACCAGTGAAAGACTAAATGTTCTATTTTGATAGGAAGTTGGATATGTTACAAAGAACAGGTATAGAGAATACTGTCAGCAGAGCTGTTTAAAGAACAGAATTTCTGCTTTAATCAGAACTAAAAGAGAACAACAGAGCATACCTATTGTTGTTGTTCAGAATTTAAAATATATAACTTTCCCGTGCAAATACTTCTTTGTATTTTAAGCTTTTTTTTATTTTCCCCAAATCTTTCAATACGCCTCTTAATGTCTTCTCGTGTCTTTTAAAGTTCTTCAATTTTTAATAAATTGATACTTGGAGCGCAATCTCTAGGACTTGCTGGCTCAGGCAAAGCGTCTAGTCTTCTGCTTCCCTATCAGTTATAAAAGATTGATGAGGTCCTGCCCCAGAAATCCTGTTGATTCACAAGCCTAAGAGCATAGGAGCTAGAGCTGTGGCAATAGAGGCAATTTTTCAGGTTGCCAGATATGGATCCAGGTACCTAGACTTTAACACTACCTCTGTGCTAGTAAATTACAAACCATGCAGCAACACTTCCTGGTAGTGAGGCGAACTGGCACAGAACAGCCCCCATAATACTGTACAACTCTCCTACTGCCCAACCCATGGTTACCATGCCTGCAGAGAGCAGAAGTTAGCTTGGCTGTGAACAGAGCTGTATCTAGGAACTGACTGGGAGAGAGTAACTAGCACAAGCTAAAGCTATTGTGTTTGTCAACTTTTTAGCAATATAACTTTAGTCAATTGAGTTCTGATCTCTAATTTGCTAGTACAGATGAAACAAAGGAATCTGAGCTGGAGTTTCTGAATCACTGGATTCCCCACCCCTCTGCACTCCAGGAAGAAATTTCAACAACTTTTGCTTCAACATTTTAACCATATAAGTTCCTCTGTGTGGCTTTTCTAAAACTTTTTGCCTCTTTGTTCCTAAATCACAGAACCACAGTAGAGCTGAGGCTAGAAGTGACCACTGAAAATTGTCAAAGCACAGACAACTAGAGCAGCTTGTTTGCAACCGTGCCCACTTCTCTTTTGAGTATCTCCAAGAATGGATCCACTCTGGGCAGCTCATGCCACTGTTCAACCACCCTCACACTGAAAAGTCAAGCTCAGGTTCATCTGTGTGGCCCTTTGCTTCATCCCAGTACTCCACTCTAGATGTCCCACCAGGGCAGAGCAGAGGGACTAGATCACCTCCTTTGACTTTCTGGCAACTCCCTTGCTAGTGCAGCCCTGGAGGCTGATGGCTGACAGATTGTTCTTTCCCGGGGGCAGAACTAGACATTTCTTTTTGCAGATCCTCATGAGGTTCCCATCAGCCCACTTCTCCAGCCTGTCCAGGTCCATCTGGGTGGCAGCACAGCGCCCTGGGTTTACTGTCCACTCTTCACAGTTTTCAATCATCTGCAAATTTGCTCACTCTTCTACCACCCTGGTCCATGATGAGGGCATCAATTTATACTGGAGCCAGCACCACTATCTTGGGTTACCTAGACACTGGATACCAGCAGGACTTTGGGCCACTGATCACAACTCTCTGAGACAGGAAGTTCAGCCAGTTTTCAGTCCATTTCAGTGTGAACTTATCTAGACCACACTTCGTCATTTTCTCTATGATGATGTTATGGGAAATTGTCAAAAGCCATACTGAAGTTGAGATAAACATGCATACATGGCCACGAACTTGGAACTAGAAATCTCTATATAAAACTAATCCTCCTTACAGAATGAAAATCACTAATGTTGAAATACTTTACATTAAGATTTCCAAATTAATCAATTTTTTCTTTTTTAATTATTTTTAAGGGGCTAACTTTTCCATAAAAGCAGGAACAGTAATGTTTTTTCTTTTTTTACCCTAATTGACTGGCATACTCTTATGGGAATAGTAGATAAATTCTCTTTCTTATTAACTTAAAGTTAAGAATGAATCAATAATTCCCCTCTGTTTAATCCCCCTTTCATTGTGCATTGCAATTTTTTGAAAACCCCAAATAATCCAGAACTCTATTTGAAGGAAAGAATGATTCATTCTCAGTTTCCATCTGCTTAGACAAATGTTCATGGTTTGATTTCATGTGCATGATAACGACCCAATGAATTTAAGAGCTATCAGGCTATACAATTTACTCATATTAAAAACATAAAATGGCAGATATTACAATAATAATGACAAGGTTTTCAGAGACAGTTGTAGGTACCTTCCCTCCTATTCAAAACTCCTGGACTTTCTGAAATGTTGCCACCTTTTTTCGTTGATGCCAGGACAAAACCAGAAAATATGGTTCAAAACCCTATTTTTCTACTAGTGGTTTGAATGAGAAAGAAAAAGACACACACATTTGATATTTGAAGTCAAATTTTGTTATGGTTACTAGTTTCTTGTCACTCCTATTATTTACTTTAATGGTAAATTTCCTGCTACTGAGAATTCTCATATACAAATCATGTAGTTTTTTTCTCCCCAAAACCCAACAATTGCCAAGTAGGGTAAATGAGGAAAGCACAGCTGCAAATGCTCATAATCAAAGTCAAACTAGTAGTGGGATGAAGGCAAAATCTTTCCAATGTCCAGCACTGCAGCTGGCCAGGGAAACAAAACTCACTGTCTCAGTGCATTTCTCTTCTTGTTCCTTTCTTTTGTTTTGACCTCTTATCAAATCTCTACCCTTAAAATTCTTCCTATTTCTTCTTGGCTGAAAAGCGTTCAGAAGGAAGCAACAAATGAACAAGGACTCTGACATGCCAGAAAAGGGTTCTGTTTCCAACAATAATTCTTGCACAAAGGGCCAGCAGTGTTCAGTTCTCCCGATGTGGTGCTGCATACAATGATAGCCTTGCATATGTCCCACCATAGATTACTCCACCACCAGCCTGACAACAATTGGAGGCTGAGAGAGACATACCCCGGTGACATACTGATAGCTGCTAGAGAGGCTCAACCATCTGCCTCCTCCTACTTGCATGACAATGCAAGCTGCAGTTTAAAACACCCCTGTTATGTTAGACAGCCTTAACCCTCTCTCCCCTCCTGCCCTGCGTGGGCAACACAGCTTCCCTTTATACAGGAGGACGCCTGGGGCTGCATTAACAGGAACACAGCTAGTAGATTGAGGGAAGCAGCTATCTCACTCTGTCTAGCATTCATTAGACCACATCTACAATCCTGCATCCAGCACTGGGCTTGCAATACCAGAAAGATCAATAAACCAGAGATCAATGAGGGCTAACAAGATGGTCAGGTGGCTGGAGCACTTGCCCTGTGAGAACAGGCTAAGGGAGCAGGGCTTGTTCAGCCTAGAGAAGAGATGGTTTTGAAGCAACCTAACAGCAGCCTTCCAGCACTTGCAAGGAGTATCAAGTACAGGGAGCCATGCTTTTCACAGTGGGAACAAAACAGAAAATGAGCATAAATTGAAAAAGAGGGGTTCAGGCTGGATATAAGAAGAAACTCTTTCACCATTCAGACAGTCAACTAGTACAAAAGATTTCCTAAAGAAGTTACACAAGCTCCATCACTGGGTTTTTTCAAGACTTGAGTGGTCACAGCAGACGCTCCTATGAGCAGGATCTCCTGAGGTCCCTTCGGTCTGAATTATCATATGATCTTAAGACTGCTTCCATTTGTATTTCTGAGGCTCTGTACAGATATCTTTGAACTGGGGTGGCTCTGACATTGAGGATAATGAGGTCCATGCCCAGCAGAACTTTAGATCCTTGGTAACATCTGAGTCTTATTTCCCACTTGAACTAAGTGAAGACAGTGCACCTGCTAGCACTGTACCTCAGCGCACTAGAAAAGGAAATCTGTGTCAGAATAGGAAATGTACTGTGCCAGTGTAGTAGCCCTCAGCAGGTTTTTCCCTGTCTCATTAAAGATGTACAAGCAACAACCAGGCTGAGCACAAGGAACTGGGTGCAGAAGTCAGGAGATGCTAACATCTCAGAAGTCTTGTCATGATGAAAGCAGTGAGAATTTATCCAGGTATGTATTTATACATGAAGCACATGTGTAGGCACATGCTTCAAACCTCATGGGTAAAGTGAAGTTGAACAAAATATATTTTGTGTAATGAAAAACAAGTTCAGTAAATATGCTACAGAGTACTCCTACATCATGAGCCAGTTCAGTAGTCCACAGCAGGAATCTTGTCAGTGCACAGGAATGGGCCAGTAAAAGCCTGGGCTGAGCACAAATCAGGGCACACAGGAAAAATTTACAAGGCCCTTTACCAAGTAACAGCTAATTTTTCTGTTTTCCCAGGTTATAGTCACTAAATATTCCCACATTGCTATAACCTACCTCATCCTTGTTCGTAGCACATTCCTTTCTACAGTGCTGCTGTGTTAAACACATGCACACACATCTACTACAAAATACTCCACTGAGATCCCCATCAATCCAAAAGCACTCAGGCTGCAACTGCCTTTGAAGGAAGCAAAGGTGACCTGGGCAAAGCAGCGGCCGGTCCTGATGCACATGATCAGCAGGGGCTGTCAGTAGAACAGGAAGACAGCGACCAGCTGGGGCAGCAGATCCAAGTGGACCGTCTGCTGTGTGCAACCACAACATAGTTCCAAGTAGCTCTGAGAAACACTTCACTGGGAATGTAGTATGGCTTCACACAGCTTTCCATCCTGCTAGCAGTTGAACTTGGCTTAAGTTAGGGAAAGCCTCTTATGACTTTTCACTGCAGCCCCCCTTGTAAATTACAGCACAAAGAAAATCCTCATAGTACCAGAGTCAAACAGCCTAAAACATCAGATATTCTCACACCGCCTCATCTATTCTCTGTGACACACACCCAAGGTGCCAGCAAAGTACTAGAAAATGAGCAATAATTCAAAGACTAAAAGGTGACCAGTTATAACAACTAGTTGTTTAATTGAAATATTTCAATTATACTCTGCTTTGAAAGTGGATCACAGGCCTCTTAAAATTAAGAGGAAATTTTCATAACTTTGTATTTATTGATCTCTGCTGAGGCAGGAAAAAAGTGATGCAGCAGAAATTAAAAGAAAACACCATTTCAAATGTAAAATTTGTATATGTAGCCAGAACAGCAAATGCAAAATTATCTCCTGTCTTTGGTCAATGTTGTAACTTTAAGTTCCACCAATTACTTTTCTATTTATTTTTCCGGTGAGTCTTGAGAGCATGGACTCAGTTAATGGAGGCAACTCAGAGATGTGCACTCTTGCCAAATGTGACCTAAACCCTATTAGTCTTAGGCACAGGTTTTGAGTTAAAAGCAGCTTTGTGCTCTCCATTTCCTTTCATTTGAGTAGATCAGTTCAATTTGAGCTTTGTCTGTTTTTAAAAAGATAGATTTCACTTAGATTAGAAAACCAACTTTTCACTGAGAGGCAGAACCATCTGAATTGAGAGCATGTAAAAAAATATTGATGGGGAAAAGGCTAGTACTATGATAAAATACTCAGTTTTCTCAGGAAAAAAAAAATGGAGAGGCTGATGAAAAGGACGGTCTCAAAAATATTTCATAACTGTACAAGAAGAAGAGAGCAGCTGAAGAATAGGGCATAAACTATTTTCTTTCCTACCAATATGCTATTAACTAAGTGACAGAAGTAGAGGGAAAATGGGTCAACAATGAACAGAAACTCCACATTGCTATCTCTGTGCAGAAGAAAAGAGGACAGGATGGTCTTTTAGAAACACATAACATGAAATGTAGTCAAAGTACAAGCAAGTCTCTTATGCTTTCTATCATACAATCTGCCCTGAAATGTCAAGAAATCTGAACATGACTATCTATCTCTGTCACTGAGAAAGAGAATACACTTACAGATCAATGGGAGCCACTCCCTGATTTATGAATCTCATATTCCCCTTAATTCTTCTCATAAACATCATGAATCCATATGGTGTCCAAGTGTTGCATTTTGTGTTTGATTTAGCTGAAAGATATTTAAAACAAACAAAACCAGACCCAAGACGTTTCTATGCAATTGAAGAGTTCCCCACTGACTCTTTCTTAGCTGAGCCTCAGGAATGTAGAGTGCCCTTTATAATTTAAGTGCATTAAATCAGATCTAAAGAACTTCCTGTTTCAAAGATAACATAGAAACAAGAGGCTTTTTATTAAAAGAGTATTAAAAAAATCATATGTGGAATTGCAAACCTGCCCTACCCACATCATTTTAGTGGCATATACTCTAAGCAAGGTGACTGTTCACTGCTCTGTAAAGGCTTCACTATGATTTTTAATCCTCTTTTTTTTAACCACAGTTCACAGCTCTGAGTAAAGAGCCTGATGTCTGCAGGTGAACCTGCAAAAGCCAGCAGCAGTAAAAGGCAACCTTACCAGCAGCACACAGTATCACCATAGAAATCTGTAACAAAAAGGTGGGTAAAAATTAAGAAAGGAAGGGAAAATAAAATACAGACACACAAAAAGTTTCATAAATATAAAGAGAAAAAGAAAAAAAATAGGTTAGTGAGAGGGGGAAAGAACACAGATGAAATAAAATTGACATTTTATTGCAGTTTGAGGAAAGTGACTCAGCATTCGGTGGGCCTACCATCCAGAGCCTGCAAAATTTTTAAAATCCCTTGAGATATCTGTCAGGTTAGAAATCACAACTACAGCAACTGCATAGCAGGGTAAATTATTCCCTCATGACTGCATCAGAAAGATTTGCAGGGAAGGAAACACGGAGGAGGGCACGAGCATCATCTTTAACAAACAGCAGCGCTGAAGCAGTAGCTAGAAGAAAGCATGTCATTGTCAGCACGACTGTAGGCTGAACATGAAAAGAAAAGAGAGAAAACTGTAATAAGAAAAACTGTCACAAGCTGATCTTCAGACAATAATACAGTGAGAGTCAGAATATCATATAGGGTTATGGACTAGTCACTCACTGGACAACAGCTATACACAAAGTCAGTAAATTAATAGCCAATGGGGTTTTTTGTTTGGTGGGAGTGTTGGGTTTTTTTGGTTTGTTTTGTTGTTTGTTTTTTTTTTTTTACTTTTAGACTATTACTTTGATAATAACGGATTATACTCTCTAAAAGGTGTGAAGTCAATTGCAAATACAGCGACTTTCTGCCCCCACAATGAACAATAACTGTCAGCTTGTTGCTGAGATGCAGCTTGGGCTCTCTCCTCTCCAGAGAAGGCATCTCCTAATGGATCTACTGCCTGTAATGGGTATAGTTTACTGCCCAGACATCACTATATGGAATAAATCACTAACACTTTTTAAGGTCAATGAAAAGAATCAACTTGCATTGCTATAGCCTACAGCCAGCAGCTATGTAAAGTTTTGCTGACAGATCCCCAATGCTGACATCTAAACCAATCACCAGTAGCTGTGTGTTTCAATAAGGACCACTTTAAAACATATGCATGGCTTATGCTTTCTTCAGTGAAAGCTTAATGGGCTTTGCTGATGGGACCTGTAATAAATCAATCCACCCAAGGGACTATCCACAGCCTCCAGTCAAGAAGAGTGTCTTGGCTGGCCTGAAAGTTGGCATGCTGCCTACTGCTATGTGAATCACAGCAAAACTACCAATGGGGCATAAACTAAAATAAGCAAACCTGAGCAAATTACACAAACACCTCTCTAAAAACGTACAGCTTTGTCAGTGTTAGTAAAATGCCGCCAATGCATGTTTTGGAGACAGTTCCAGTCTGCAATATAACCTCAAGAATGTAACTACGCTCTACCCAAAAACATTGCATGGATTTCATAAACTCCTTACCAATTTTAATCAAATTTGATGAATGCATAAAAGCATATAAATGCTGAGAAAACTGAAGTTAACACAGAATTCTCTTTCACCCAGAGATGTTTCTCATCTCCAAAGTGCACAGGTATGTGAGAATTCTTCTTTTGTTTCTTTCTTTGTGATCTCTAGCCAGAAATCTGATGCTGGGTCAAGTTTCAGCTGAACAATTTTCTGGCAACATTTTTACATGGGCTATATACCCCTCTTCCAAAAGTTTCCAATGAACATCACTAATGGCACAGTAAGCTGTGTCAGTGGACTAAAACAGGAATGGATAGGTGAGTTGTAAGGTGACACAAATCAGGCTGCCCTCCAAAAGAGGGCTAACAGACTGCAATTAGTTTGTCACAGTCAGGATGGAATTTATATCAGCAACCTCATTTCAGTAACCACCCAGGCTGTCCCTACACATCAATGGGGAAAGACAGACACCTCTAAATGGTGACCCATCACGTTCTCTTAGAGCTGAGATACTGTATATAAAAACCAGATTCAGCAACGACCTTTGGAAACAGCCTGTGCAAACCAAGGTTAAGTAAAGCCACAACCCATCACTGCTCCCTCCATGGGACTTTTTGGATACCACTCAGCTTTTTGAGAACTTCCCAGCAGATAGCACTACTTACTGAGAATCCTATTTAACATCACAAAACCGCAAAATACTATCCAGTTTCCTCTTCCACTGTCATCAGGCCACAATTTATCCTACCCATCTCTCTGCACATACATTTCCCTCTTTGAAGCCAGGACCTGAGAGCATTGAAGATGCTGAAAGATACTATGAGTTCTTGGAAAATTATTTGTGGACTAAAACAGACCTTTAGTTAATGAGATAACCTTCATATCCATTGAGAATGGAGTAAATAACTGTACTGCTAAAAGAAACCTGAAACTACTCTCACCCTGATTTTTACTACCTAGTCAGAGGCATGGAAAATTATAGTTGAGAAAGAGTAGACCAAACATTATTTACACATTTCCACATGCATATAGATTATTGAAGAACAGCAAAATAGAGGAGTTACCCCCAACCTCAGCCTACTCGAGTCCTCCATTCCTAGGCACTAGTGATATTTATATTTCACATGCAAAAAATACAGTAAATACTAAAAAATATTTATGTCTCCAGTTCTCTCGGTAATTTTTGTTCAAGTGTGACTGAAATTTGGAGTATTGCTGTTAAATGGAAATACCAAAAAAACACATTAGGAAGTGAAATTTTTCTTTTTATAGCTGTTGACAGTCTAGCAACAGAACTATTACACACGAAGTAAGTGGAAATATTACCATTATTAGGAGCAGTGGTATTTTAAAATTGACTAAACTTGATTATATAAAATGCTAACGTGTTCTATAAACTTCTCACAACAAAGATCCCTCAAATCAAGAAGGCCCAAAAAGGCACTAAATCGAGCACATCTTCCTAGAAACGACTGTTAGGTAACTAGAGAAATGCACTGGATTTTGATTCATGGGCTTTAGTTCAACAAATACTTCAGAGTCCATGTGTAAATAATACAAATATTTGCAAGGTAGTATAAAACTGCGATTTGTCAGCTCAGATTTCTACATCAAGGAACAAAAACAAGCAAGGTACTTGCTGCAACAAACTATTCCTGACCTTCACCAAAAATGGGAAGGAGTTCAGGTCAATGGCAATCTGGCACAAGTGGCCCTGGGAAGCCCAGTAGTTACTGAACCTCAGTGAGATAGCAATGAATCCTGACACTCCCTCCTAAGCAATAATCATTGGATCCTATCACCTATGCTTGCTTTTTAACAAAAAGTTCTGCTGCGCATTTTGGTTGTAAACTGAACCTGAAGAACATAATACAGTATATGTTGCCTGATCTGAAAAAATCTATACCACTTTCTAAACATGGGAAAGTGTCAGTCTGCATCAGCAAGAAAGCATCAAAGGCCTACTGTACGTGTAACAATATATTTATATTTCCTTTTTTTCTATGAGAGAATTCAGGTTTAAGATCATAAAAATTAAAAGATTCTATATACAGATTTTTTTAATAAAAAGACTAATCAATATTTTATCTTTTGTCACATTTCTGACAATTTTTTTCCAAATATTTATTTTTATACAAAATATAAGTCACTACAAAGCTATTCTTAAAAAAAAAAAACACATCTGCAAAGAAACTTTTCAGGACAATGACTGCTTCCTATACAGAGAATTAAGGAAGGTTTATCATGCATTTGATATGGTATGTTACATCGTCCTGACCACTTCAGTTAATTTCAATTTGTTTTTTTCTCATAAACCCTTTTCCTGTTGACTGCAAGTCTGGTAAAAATAGGAACAGGGATAATCAAATTAGGATAATTTCTCTTATATTCCTAGAGTCAGATCACAAAGAAGTGAAGCAATTTTTTTATTATATTACTCTTAGGCCAGTATGCAGAATAGTCATGAAATCTCAGCTCCTGGGGTATTGAAAAGTCCTATTGTATTGCTCTGAAATAGTGCAACATGTCTGATATTTAAAACTAATTGAAGTTCATCTATATGTAGGTTCATAGTACCTACACAAACATCTCATACTTTATAATAAAGCTTTCACACCAGTAAAATTTCTGGTTTATCATCAGGTTGTTTGATGGTCACTACAATTTGAATTCCATTTTTATGGCTAAAGTCTATAACTTTTTAACTGGTTTCTCCAGTTGGAAATATGTGACTATATCTACAGAATTTCTCTATTTCCTGCTATTTTTTACACCCTCTGTGAAGCTGTCCATTGTGTTCTAGCTGGGAAAGCAGTTTTGGGAATATTTTTCTAATATGTTTATAACAAGATCTACTGAGAGTGCAGCCTAGAATGGGACAACATTTTCCTAAAAACTTTGGGTCATAAACAACCAGCAATCAAATCATCCTTGACTCTGCCATTTTGCAGTCACCTCAAGTTTGTGATATCTGATTTTGCTTTTGGAACCATCACCCGAAGCTGTTTGGTTGTTTTTTTCTTCTCCACCCTTTAAACACACCACCAAACTCCATCCAGCAGTTTTTCCTGAGGCAGCTGCCACTTCCTTCCTTATGGCAATTCAACAATGCTCCATCTTTGGCCCTTTTCCCTCCCTCTCTCTTCACAACTTACATTTGCAAGCCAATTTCCATTCTGCCCAGAACTTCCAACTGTGACCTTGCTGCCAGGATCTAATGCATCAAGAAGGGGGTTCAACTAATTAGATTCACCTACTCAAATACAGATATCTACAGTGTATGTGTCTACATCTGAGACTAGCCCAGTGCTTTGGAAAGGGAAGAAGCTGACAGCAGAAAAGGAAAAGCTAGTGTAAAATCTGCACCTGCAAATCAGTATCTGGCCCTGGGCTGTTTTAAGTGTTCAAGTGAGAAACCAGTTAAGGTGTCTGCTGCTGGGTGCACATGTGGCCTCCCAAGGAGTCAGCAAAGGAAGACTTCTCAAAGGAGCATGGAGCAGGATGCTCAGCTAGCATAATTCGTCACGGAAACAGGCTCAGTTTCTCAATCACAAATTTCTCACCGATACCTCTAGAATTCAGTCTTCCTCCTCACTATGCACTGTCTTCATTTTCTTACTTCCCTTACCATATAGTATGAATTAGCTTTTGAATGATCTCAAGCAAGAAGGAAAAAAAGTACACAAGCAAGAAAATGAAGGAAAGAAAAAACCAAACAAATGGTTAAATTTATTCTTTCATCTCAGGTTATCTGTAGTGCAGTAAAATATAAAATAGACACGTGAAAATTTAAGACCTGGAAGGGAGAGAGATCATTAATTCTTAGCAAAGCACAGTTTCTTTTCAGAAGGATTACAGCGCAAATCTGACTTTGATAAGCAGTATAGTCACTGCCTTTGCTTAGATACAAAAATACAGCATCCTGAAACACAGACTTTGAAGAAAGCTCATCACATCACCTAGTTCATCTCTTGCTTCAGAACTGCAACACAACCACCCTGTTTCTAGATGGGTGACAGGCCAGAATGACTGGGCATCTTGAGCTTCAGCTCCACGGAAGGTCTGGTGCGACTGGGTTCAAGAAGGCCCAGCCACCGGACCTGACAATCACCTGAGTGAGAGCAGGCTGCTCTCTGTGACAGAAACCATCACTCCAATACAGGTGTGCTTGGTGGTGTGAGATTTTAAAGTCAACTGGAGATTAAGGCACAAAATGCAGGAGGGATTACTCTTTGTATCAAATTGCACTGAAATTCTGCTGCACGGGGGGTTTTCTGTGCTTCTGAAGCCAGTATTCTGAGATTAAATACTGCTGTCATGCTCTAAAATGCTCATTTCCCACCAGATGCAAGACTTTATGCTAGACTTATGACGCTCTCAATCATTACTACCTCTAAACTCAAAGACTCCAAAAGCAAAATTTGGTCACAAGAATTGTCAATGCAAATAGTGCCTCAAACAGTAACGATATGCTGCAATACAACATACAGCTCTATAATGCAATATGCAATAAATGCAGCACTAAATCCTGGCATTAGTTTAACTCTTCCAAGCACTTCGTGATAATGTTTAAATTTATTTTACTGCTTTGCTATTCAAAGTGCTGGATAAGCATTACATTAGCATTTATGGAGATTATCTATTAAATACAACATGGAAGGAATTAGAACCTATTTAGTGGCTTCCTTTCAGAACTGTTATACCAGTCCCTTAGAAGAGCAAAAGGTAGAAATGACATAGCTCCAGAGTGTTTTATGTGTTGAACTGAGCACCAGCTTACTGCTCCCTGAGTTTCTTCCTGAGTTCCACCAAAGAACAAACGTAACAGCACTGCGCCACTGGTGTGGGACCCTCTCTTTGAATCACACTTTCCCTGACATAACAGTCAAGAAAGTCTGAGACACGCTTATGCTGGTCCTCCACAGGACCATTGGCCTAAACAAGACTGAAGTACTTTCTCCAATAGAAACTGCTCTCTTCTATGTCCAATTTACAACGACCTTCCATGAATATGTGATTATTAATCCAGTGGGGTCTTTTATTACTCTTAGTTTTTAAAAAAAAGAATTACTATTACCATTTTAAACTACTCAGAATTTAACACAGAATCTAGACATATGCAAAATTACAAATATTTCAATTAAAAATTCAGTATTCTTATTTGACAGATCTGTGCCTATTTCCACTCTCAGTCATTTTGTCGTTTTAGTGCATCTCATGGATATCAGTCTTCCTGTTTCACAAAAAAAAAAAAAAAAAAAAAAAACAAAACCAAAAGCTTTTATTCACTTCAAGTACTGTTATCTAGTTTTAACATATGGGCAACAACAGTGCCTTGGGAGCTGACAGGAACCTGGCCTTAGAAGTCCAGTTCTTGAAGTCCACTGTAGTGTAATGTATCAAGGACCAATTCTGATACTGCGACTAGGGTGGCATCAAAATGCAATTCATGCTTTCAGGTTTGGGGATGGAAGTTTCCTGTATCCAGAACAGCTGTACTCTGGGAATTTATGTTAAACGAAATCATTTCCAAGATTACTCCTGTTCCAAAAGATCCAAGCACTACTGGAGTTTCTCATACCAATCATGTGACCTCGTGACACATTTCTAGGAGTCTCTGGCCCTTGCAGGAAGAATTGTGGTTTCATTGAGTGTCTAAAATCTGCAGCACAACAGGGCAGTTGTGTGGCACAAAAAATATTTTATCATTATGAAACCTACCACCCAAGAGGCTTTCATTGGCCCTGTTCTTTTAAAACACATATCAATCTCCCTGATAGTGTTTTAAACAGTTTCTACATTAAAATACTTTGACATTGGTCTAACTTTAACCTTAAAAAGCCTAAAGAGCTCCATGTTACACATACAGTGCATGTTTTTCAACACTTTCCACAGAGACTGCAAAAGCTTTGTGAGGGGAGTAGGAGATTTGATACTCATTTCCAGCCATTATTAAATCAGCTCTGGTCCTTTTTTAAATTTAATTGTGATGCTAACTGCACATCCTTTTTGTAAAGTAACAAAAATTAACTTTCCCTACTTAAGAAAACCCGAGGTATCAAAAGTCTGTACATCTGTACCCTATTTTGGAACTCCTTTAAGTTACGCATTATCAGTATTATTCCATCATATCTGTAGTCCCTCTATAATACAAATTAACTTCACTTTTTCTTAAGTTTGATTCACCAAATTAGATAAGCGAATACAGTGCATACCAGAATAATCAATTTTAATTGAGAATTTTGTGCTACCTTAACTAAATAATAACAAAACCTAATAAAAGTAATTCAATATTGGAAAGATAATAGAGGGTACTGTAGTTCAGATATACCTACCAACTCCATCAACACTAACTCTCCTTCAAAACATAAGAAGAGAAAAATAATTTAGTACTCTTACTAAATATGAATTACACATTGTGCAATAGCTGAAGCTTCAAACTACCAAGAACAGCCAACAGGTCGAATGATTTGATATTTTATCCAACAAGACACTATCGCACATTTAGATAAGAAATGTGCCACTTCTTCAAAGTTTCTTCCCCTCATTCTGCAGTCAAAATGGCTTTCTTCTAAGCATCCATCAGATTTCAATCACGGCTTTTATCTTTCATTAAAAAAATTTCACATTGCAAGCATATAAGAAGAATATGTCAAAGGGCAAACACCTTCCATTCCATCATACCCTTCTCTGCAAAGTGCTACTGTTAGGATGATCAGCCCTAATAAACCCAGAAGAGTGCTGTAGCAATGACTAAAAAGAAATATGTATTTGTACTACATGCTTTGCATTCACTACAAACTTCTTCACAAAAAAGTTTATTCAACGATCAATCCACTGATAATCTCATTGCAGCTACCCTTGTTAGATTATCTCTTTAGTCACACATTCACTTATCTTGCACTTACTGGCCATAACAGCTGCCCATAATGACCTCAGCATGCAGAGGGATCCTGTTACTATGGAGGCAACAGAAAGTTGTGGGCATTGCAATGAAATACAGTACCTAGACTTAAATTTAGAGAAGTTAGGCAAAGCTTCACCATCTCACTTGTTTGCGATACAGCACATTGTTACTGAAACAAAACTTGGACAGTAATTAAGCCTCTTCTGATTTGGCCACCTCACAATCTTAACCACACTTTTGTGAACAGCCTTGCCTCACTCCAGAACTTAAAAACCAAAACCAAAGCTAATGATTAACATGCTGACTAAATGAATGCTTAACACCACCAAGTTACAGCATGCTGCAATGTTTTTTCTTTTCTCTCAACAACTGTATCAAGAATATTTATTCTTCAGTTGAATAACATTCACTAAGCACTTCATCAAACAAAGCCAACAACCTTATAGTCCATTAATTTTTCACTTTGGTCTAAAGCCAGAACCAGTTAAAATACCTCAGTATCTTTCATCCTGCAAGTAATCACATTAATATGTCTGCCTTCCCCCAACCCAAACAGTACACATACATACTTTGCATTGCTCCTTGGTAATATCTGTTACAAAAGACACACCAGCACCCTCCCCAAGAAGAGAATAAATTAGTCAAAAAAACTCTCTTGAAATCTCAGAAACGAGGTCACAGCATCTCATATGATAGTCTGAATTTTACCAAGGCTTTGGTCTGCAATTAAGGAAAAGAACACGCAGATATTTCAGAAGACACCTTTGAGATCAGATTTTTTAGTGTAAAAGAAACCAAAAGAAAATAAGTTTAATAGAAAAGGAACAGTGAAATGTGACCAAAACCAAGTACACAACAGCTGACATTTGGGGTTCTGTAGACACAACTTTGGAAGACAATAATGCATGCAAATAGCCTGGTATCTCAGAGGCAGTGAATTCAAAACTTTGCTTTATCATACACTTTTATCCCGGTGAACTCTAACCCATTCTCTCCCTCTTCTCTTTATGTGCCTGATAAACCATCAGCTTAACTTGACCTTCCTTCAAATGTGGTTGAAACCAAGCAAATGCTCAGCAGTTGCTGAGAAATGACCAGACTGACACAAGGCATGTGCTCAGCATAACGAGGACAGCAGACTATCACCTTTGTCTGAACAAAGAGAGAGCAACAGTACAGCTAAAAAGTCAAAAAAGCATCAAGGTCATCTTACCAAACACTGCATTCTCACAATTCACCATGGCATATATTTGCAGTCCAGATTAATCGAAAAGTCAGTCCTTAAATTAGGTGACCTATTTCCTAAATGACCCTCAAAAGTTTTGCAAAAGCAGGAGTCTCCATGTCAATGCCCAACGCGCAGTCTTTACTGTCATGACAAAGTTTTGCTAAAGACTTCTCTGAATGAGGTTTACAGATTTATTTTTATACTCTCTTTAATTCCTTAAATTCAGGAGCTGTTTTACACATGAAACAAAAAAATTTTATGATTCACAATAAAACCTTGAACAATATAATGTAATGGTGGACTGCTACTCAGACCCTGAGCATCTGTCATAGGTTAGGAAAACCAGTCTTCTGAAATCCTGCCTGCAAAAGTCACTGCAATTTACAGAAAAGTCCTTTACAGCACCTGGCAGCATTCTGCTTCCTGCACAAAGACATCTGATGGGAAAGTTCCCCTAAGTGGGTCTTAGTGGTGGTTTCAAATAATAACTCAAGGAGGAAATGAAAATCTCTATATTTACTATGATGCCATTGCAAGTTAAATAGAAATATAACTGTCTATTTTAAAGATCTTTCAACACCTACATGGAAAATTAGATTTTAAAAAAATCTGATATTATATATAGAAATATTTCATACACACTTACATGTATTTTCTATAGTTTTAGCATAAATCAAACAGATCAAAGAAAATACTGGCAGAATCTGCCAAATAGTCAAAAACTTCTTTTGTATTCAAATGATGGTTTCATCTATACATCCTGCTGGTGGGATATTCTTGATTGTATAACAGGCTTAAAAGGAAATTAAGGTAAACTGTTCACTTTGGCGCTCATAAAACAGATTAAACAAACTACAGCTTTTGATGATTTTCTTTCATATGACCCAAACATTCTCCCCTTTCATAGCTGCATAATAATTTTTTTCCAGACATCTAATATACTAACTATTCTTTCCCTAGGAGTTGCTCTGGAGGGGAAATAAATTATTTTTGTAGCTCTTTGACAAGATAGTTGATTGTTGTGGCATGTTTACTCCCAACATGAACTCAAAAATGTCATATTGTGCCTCATCCAGCCTTGCTTGCTTAAAACCGTGCCAGCATAACAACTTGCGTGCTTTCAGCAAACTGTTGTCTTTCTCATGGCATCACTGCATGTGCACAGTCAAAAATATTTTGCTTTTGTTTTAAGTTGCTGACATGATTCTGATATGCTTTGATTAATACATGCTTGATTACATGTAATCAAGATGTTACATTAATGGGACAGGAATGACTGATTTAGACATGCACTGTTCTGTATTTAAGATTACAAATTTTCACAATTGAAAATAAAATTTCTCAACCCTATGTACAAGGTATACTTTTAGTAACAAAAAAAAAACTTTAAGCCATTTCTCAAAATACACAAATTTATGTATCTAAATTTAAAGCGGGGGGGGGGGGGAGGGGGGGGGGGGAAATTGTAAATCTACTTCTGTAGTGATTTCCTCAATTGCTCTTTGTTCTCTAAGAAGCAAAAAACACCCTCTAGCATCCATGGAAGGCAGTCTTCCCAGGACACACACAGAAGCAATCAAGAACAGGGAGACATAAGTTCTCTCCCTGTCTACTTTCTATGATCTCAAACCAAATGACAGTTTTTCACGCCAGTCTTTCTGAATACCATTGATTAAAGCACAAGAACAAAGAATTTAAAACTAGTCACTACAGAAATTAGCCAGACATGATGGGTTTTCCATTAGCTAGGTTTGGAGAAATGATCATGCCCATTGAAGAAAATCTTAAAAATTACACTTTGCTATTTCTATATCATTACTAGTGATTTACAAAGAGTTATCATCTGCATCTCACTACACTTCTTGCTACAAAAAGAGAAGGCCTGGCAATGATCACTGCAAACTCACCACAGGAATTTTTAATATCCATAACAAATCCTCAAACTAAAAAAGATGTGAATTATTTCACTATTGTTGTAAATAAAAGGAATTATATTTCCCTTCTGAACTCTCCATGTAAAATACATAAATAATTAAGTATTTAAGGGTTTTTCGGTTTGCATAGCCAAGATAAGCAGCTGTGACTTCTTCTCAAGGGAAGGGTGCTTCCTTCCCAGCAAAACAATCCAGGTCATCTGTCACCATAATGGCATCAACTCCATGCAGCAGTAATTTATTTTTAAAGGCTTACTAACTCAATGCACTGTACTGTACTTGTAAACTCTAAAAAAAAAAAAATAGAATTTTTATTTTGTGAGCGTTATCCTTTTTTCAAGATTCCTATTCCCTGAAAGGCAGATTATACAACTCTGTCACATCTCTAGTTCTGGTTCTACCCCTTCCATCTAGTGACTACTTCAGTGACATTCTGACAGTTGAGGGCAATATCAAAGAGTTCAGCAATTTTGGGATCCTGAAATACTTCAGTAATTACTCAAGACTTATTCTTTCATTCTTCTGATTCTTTTTTCCTATTAGAACCTTTCCCTTCTGCCTCCTCTCTGCAGCTTTGATACCCTCCACAAAAAGCTGTCCCCTAATTGCCCAGCACAGCTGTACATCAGCCCCTGCACTCCTGCCCAGCCACGCTCTGGCTCCATTCCTTCCTGCTGGTAGATCTCTGGCACTTAGAAGATAGCAGAGAGGAGCTGCTGCAAAAGCCATGGAAGGCAAATCTGAGGCTCAGCTTCAAGGCACCACTTAACTGCAAGCAGAGTGCCATTGATTTCAAACACCACGATTTTTTGCTGCTGCTTCCCATATCTCAACACCTGGACTGTGCAATTCTATTTGCATCTCTGCAAGGAGCAGATAAAAAAACCAACAATGTCAATTACTTCAATCACACCTCACCAATTTTATGTGAACATGGTTTGGTCCTTGGCATATACAGACCCAAAACTTCTCCTGTTACTATTTATCTCTTATCTGACCAGCGAGGTTAAGAGATATGGTAGGTGTTAAGCCACTGGTAATCAGCCATGAGTCACTCTGCTTGCACACAAGCAAGCAGTAAAGAGTATGAAGTAAGCAGTTATGAGTATGTGCAGGTCTAGTCACAGCCACAGTGTGAAAAAGACGAGAAGAAAGGGACAGAAGAGATGCATTAAAACTATACCAATAATGTCATCCGACTTGAATCGCACACACACCATGGTGCAATGCTCAGGAAAGGGCTAAAATTGTTTTACCACCCTTCATGAGCAAAACCATGCCTGGTGGATCTACTTGAAAGATGACTGACTTATGATCTTTGACCAGACATTACCTGTGACTGTATTTCATAAAATTCCCAGCAATATAATTTTCTTTTAACATTATTCCTGCATAACTCTATGGCATACATATTTGTAATTCAACAAAAATTATCTAATAGCCTATTATTTTGCATTAACTCTGCTCTGCAGTGTAACTATAGCTCTCTACCGCACTTATTTTACCTAGTTCCTCTGCAGGGTTAATTACCTTGGGCAGATCTTTGTGCTAACACAGCCGTGTTGCTTTCAGTACTTAAGCAAGCTTGTTTAGGGCCTCTTGAGTGCCTGTCTGCACTGTGCCTCAGGGACATATCCTGAGAGCTGCATTCTTACAAGCACCTTGAAGTTGTGCACCAGCTCCCTACATGAGAACTGGATGCCTATATCCATCCTCTAGGCACTTTTAAAACACCTACTCTCAGCTTTGTTTTACACAAAATAATAATGATAATAATGATTCTTGCTTCAGCAGGGTGCAAAATCCTTAAACAGCAGATGAGGAATCAAAGTGAGGAAACTCCTGGAAAAGGGCAGCCCTCATACACAACTGCTGAATCCCAGAAGAAAGTATAAAGATAACTTGGGACCAAATTCTCAAAAATTTCATACAGACCCCTAACTCCATATTAATAATACAGAGTTGATGCTGGAGAGGCTAGAGAAGAAACAATTAAATCCAGTGTAGGTAAGTGCTCTTCTTGTCATGGGAATCCCCACTCAGCTTCCATGTAGTATAACACAGCAGTAAAACTGCAACAGACCATAATGGAAGCCAGACGCTGGATTCAACAAGTTATGAAACAAATTTAAAAAAAAATAATCTATCTGCAACAGTTCAACCTAAAGACAGAACTTTAGCTGAGGAAGCACCATATCACAGAGTGCTGACAACTAGAAATAGATGACAAAAATCTCCTGAGTTCTTGACATATTCGATCTTCTTTCCTCAAGAATCTGTTACTGGCCACTCTTACAAATAGGATACATGCTACGTGGAACTCTGGTTGACCCCATATGGCTGTTTTCATGATCTTTACCCAACATTTTAGTACGGGCTATCAGGGGAAGAGGCATCTCAGGTCACAACACAGCCCCCTCTTTACTCCCTGCAAGATTGTAATCCTCAACTCTTAAAGCAAAGTTTGGTGAAATACAGGAGCCAACAAACAGGGGCTTGGAGGCATTCTTTCCATTTATAAATATATCCATGTGGAAAGGATACACAGTACAAGTAGACTTTGTAAGGTGACAGATAAACAGAAGAAAATACAGCTTGGACCTACATGCAGCCTTTATTTTACTAACAGACAGCTAAGAACACTGGGGTGGTTTAATATCTTAGATACAGGTTGCTGTTTCAATGTACTCTTCAGTTTCTATAAATTATTCATACGAGTATAATAGATATTTTCACAAATTATTTCTCATGGATGTTTTTCGTCTTGAGTGTAGCTCACTTATCTAACTCCTTTGGCACACAGCAATTTGAACTCTGTTCAGGTTCCTTTCTGTAAAGAGCACAAGAGGTAATCTTTGTTCAGACAGAACAAAGCATCAATCTTTCACTGTTGTGCAAAGCCAAGGAGGGAAACAGTTGTTTTCTTAGTATGAGACAAAGTAATATTGTACACAATACTTACAGGGGCAGAGTCTCAGCTGTTTTGAGTTTGGTTGTTTACAATAACAGCAGAACAGTGTCAACTGAGACACACTCAACATGCCACCAAGAGTCTCCAGTGGGGGCAGCATGAAGAAATGCCAGCAGTGCCTTTTCCCCCCCACCTTACAATTTCAAGTCAACAAATCAAAGCAATTATTTGCAGCTCTAAAGCCAGCTATACTTTGCACCTTTTGCACAATTACATCTCTTCTGAATGGTGAAATTTCCTTCTTACTCCCTACAAATAGAGCCTACCACTAGAATGATGCCTTCTAAAGCAGATGAATGGAGCTCTTGAAAGAACAGCAATTTCAATCAGTGGCTCAGCTTCTTTTAACTATCAAAATTCAACTCTCTTTTTATTAATCGATAAAGTTAGATGTGATGTGTGGCTGCTCGAAGCAAACAGAACACAGTCTCCAAAATCAGTATGTCTTTTTGGAATAGGAGTATATCTAATTCCTACAAACAGGAAATAAGTCTGGGAATAAAATGTCATTATTATTAAACAATATCTCTCAACAGCTATTGCAGGACTCACTTCTGGAAGATGCCAAATACAATGGAAGATCCAAATGATGGGGTGGAATTCCAGACTCCTTATCAGCAAGATGTAGGAAGGAGAGAAAACGGAACAAAAAGACCCTGAACTGGACAGCAGCTTGCATTAGGAAAGAGGGCTGAAAAGCTTAAAACAGCCACAAACAAAACTACACAACTCCAGCTCAAATAAATTCAATTCCAAAAGCCCTGTGTCCTGACAATGGAAAAAGCAAGCAGAGAAGATGTGATAAGGAGACTAATTTCCACATTTAGACAATCATTTTGGTTGTCATTGTGAATGTGTACAAGGATCATAAGGATTCATTAATCACAGAAGGAAGACATACCAGAGTCCAAGCATCAATATTAATGGCATAGTTGTTCGAGAAATAGGACTTCTCCTCTGGAAATTTAACCATACTTCCTGTTCAAAGATATTTTGTGTAATGTTTTCATAATCTTCAATTAACAGCATGCTAGAGCACATGCCAGAGATCCACACCTGCCTATGCAAGTCACTAACAATAATCCAGTATAAGATACTGACAACTGGTGTCAAAGTACAAAGATACAGAGGCAGACACTGACCTGTAGTAAAATAGAATTTGACAGGACAGATGGAAAGTTTTCCACACCTTAATTTACATGAATGCCTTTGTATATTCACGCCACAGAGCAAAGTGAAAATTTCTATTAACTGCCTGGTATAATGTTTAGTGCTACCAGTTATATTGTTATCAGTGGTAATGTCTCATCTTTATAGATAAAGGCATTTATTGCTTGCTTTGTATTACAAAAAAAATACCAAGTAGATACATTTAAGAATTATATTTGTCACAATATAAGTCAATTGAAGTTACTAACACAGTGTAGTGTATTTCAGCAAAAGTATTTGTTTCTAATACATACTGCTGCTGTGCCAAGCTTGTTACAAATAAGCAGGAACATTCATCCCATGAACTACAAATGAAATGGGCTGTATGGAGTGAATACTGATTCAATGTCAGGGCTTCTCATCTCTTTTGTCTAGGCAGCATTTGTCTCTTATGCACTTTAAAATCAGCAACAGCAGGATAGCTTTCTCCTTTCTCAAAACTTTGGTTTTAATTTCTTGCTGTCCCAGTCACAACATCATGTGAAAACTCTTTCCAGTCAGCAAGGTGTTCTGAAGCCTAACAGCTGCGGTTGCTCTTAGTCTGGTTATTTAGCAGTAAAAATTAACCATCCTGTATTAATGAACAGTCCAGTCCTAATGTGAGAAAAATAAAGCCCTTGCTACTGCCATTAAGGAGATTCATCAGTATCCCAAATAAATTATCAAATTCTTTAAACAAGTCAGACAAAGTTACACAACGGTCCACTATTCATTAGCAGCACTGTTCGATGATGCTAATGGCAAGGATAATAGCTTCATTTTGATGGGTCTGAAGAGAGTTGTTGACCGATTCGCCCATCATAATGCTCAGAAAGGAAAAAATTGCTAACCAGCTTGAAGCCAATCTGGTTTGACATTTGGCTGTCACTAGTTGCAGAAAAAGCTGCACTCCCTCCACCCTGGGAAGACTTCATAACTGTTTCCATACACCCCTGTCAGAACAGCCAGTACCTCTGACTGAACAAGGCAGTTAAGTTTAAGGCAGAAGGTTCACTTCCAGTTTAAGCTTAACAGAACACTCTCTGGCTCCTCCTAGCTAACCTAATAGGCCTGCATGATGTTACTATTTAAAAATCCAGAGCACAGACTCCCATGGCCAGCCTGGTAGCTGGGAATTAATGGGAAATTACAAATTCAAGGTCCTCTCTTTCCTCCCTCTGGGCATAGCTCCACCACCCGCAGCCAGAAGAGGCAACACAGACAACTCCATGCTCCAGGGCTCAGGAGCTCCACTTCACAGCAGCAAAACCCACCAGACACCAATTCAGGCAGGTTGAAACCTCTTTGCTCCAGAGGAGATTCAGAAAATAAACTGAGTCAGAGTCAAGCCACTGGATAACTGAACGTGTTGCAGTGTTTACATCTACTTTTACTACTCCTTTGAGAAAACACATGAGACAGATGCTGAGAAAATTTAACAGCTTTTGTCATTAAGCTTAACAGGTCTCCTGTCAAAAAATTATTTGCACAGCTCTCAAACTAGCACAATAACAGAGTTAGCAAGTGGACTGAATCCTACTAAACACTGGTTCATGGAAGCATTTCCTTTCCTTAAGCCTAAATTCTAAATTCATACATGTTTGGGTTTTTTTATGCTGCATGCCAACAAAATGCATGATGCTGAAAAGATAAAAGCAGTCCTGCCCTGGAAACTCTGTTGCATGAAGTAAGATACTGAACTCCTGTCTCATTCTCTCACAGAGACAGACACAAAGTAGTAACCTTGGGTTTTTGTATTTCCAGTTCTCTAAATAGCCTTCTCCCTCTCCTAGAAGTTCTCTTTCCTCTTTGGTAGAGACATTAAGCCCAGTGGAAGTATTTGGAAGAACTCATGGCAGACAGCAAAGGTCTAATCTGTTATTAATACCAAGGATACTTGAACACATATGGACAATATAGGAAATTATGAAGGACCATCTCTACAGGACCAAAGTAATAGCAGAGCAAAATATTTAAAAGGAAACAAGAGCCACGCTGCAGGTATTTCCTCCAGCATCACAGAGAGCTTGCATAGAGTACTAAGTATTTACACTAATGAAAAGCAGAGATACACAAAGAGAAGAGCAGCACAGTCTGATTAACAGGAAAAGACAGTAATCATCATCAGACTATCAGCATTCTACCAGTTAAACATTACCTTTCTGAGACAAATGCAAATTCATGCATCCCAAGCAAATGCACTTAAACGTTTAGAAAGACGATATGAGAAATGTTTTCAGTTAAACAAATAGAAGGGACACAAGAAATGATCGTAGGTAGCAAATTCAGGGCACTGAAAATACAGTTTAGGAGTACCATTCCAATAAGAGGGTAAATTTTAGGCCTCCCATTTTACAAGTAATTCTGGCAGCACTTAAACACAAGAGCAAACCAACAGAAGACACAAACCTCATTGATTTTCTTGCAGAACCATCTATAATTACTTTAAAATTACTCCCATGCCCCCAGTAATAAAAACTGCAATTCATCAAAACTGTAAGACTGTTCGCAGGACAATAACACAGGATTTTTTTTAAAAATCAGAAACCTAGCCAAGCTATGAGTATAGAAAAAGACCCCA
Source organism: Campylorhamphus procurvoides (assembly GCA_013396655.1). Taxonomy (NCBI): domain Eukaryota; kingdom Metazoa; phylum Chordata; class Aves; order Passeriformes; family Dendrocolaptidae; genus Campylorhamphus; species Campylorhamphus procurvoides. Next base: position 2,065,665 of record WBMV01004137.1, read on the forward strand.
CACCTCTCTCATCACTGTATAAACACTTTTCTACTATGTTACAGCTTGCTAGCAGTCCTGAGAGATCCATCCAATACAGAATTGTAATCAAAAAGGAAAAGTGAATGTGTGGGCTTGCATTAATCCTTCTCTTTGTTACATACTGATGCTATTAATTTGCAATTAGTTCTTAGATTAGAAACTTGAGATTTTATTTCATAAATTCTACTGGGAATTAGAAGAAACTGCAGATGGAATTAATAGGATTTGGAGGAGGAAAAAGGAGGATTCTGTCTAACTTGACAGCTCAAAGCAGTGCCATCATCTCAATGTTTTCCATTAGAATTACTGGTATTATAGTATGCACATCTGGTCAAGCCAAGCCACAATAAGAGAACACAGGGTAGTTACAGCCCACTATCTGGCTAAATGTTAGTCCTTTATAGTCAGAGTATATACTTCACCATAGCTGCTCTTGAGGTTGACCAGAAAATCGTGTTCATCTGCTCACTCCACACAGTATCTCCTAATAGGGAAACAATTCAGCACGAACCAGAAGCAATATGGTAGTTCAAAACCCGGTTGCCAGGTGGTGGGTTGTCCAACACATGCATTAAAAAAGAAGAAAAGTTACTCACTGCTAACACAGCACATGCTTTCTGCAAGCAGGAAACAACTGAAGCACACTGAAATGAATAGCAGGAGGGCCAAAAAGATCACAGTGAGATCAGATAACTTCAGTACATGTGAAGATGCTTCAGTCAAAGCAGTAGCAAATAAAATTATCTGGACCACTATCTCACTTGAATTTGGGGCAGGAACTATAGGCCACATACCTCATCTGAAATTACAAATAATATAAATAGGCCAAAAGTTTAGTTTCTTAATCGGCTTAGGTCAATGCAAGAACCTAACACCACATTTCCATCAAAAGATGGGATCCATCACCACCTCTGCCCCACCACCCTGCTGTCTAATCCCCACGTCCCTCTAATTTCAGCACTGCCAATTGTATGGATCCACAAGCAGCAGTACTAATCCCAAAAAGAGGGTGAAAGTGTGACAGAAGCAGCAAAAGGGAGGGCTGAGTGAGGCTTTCAACGGCAATGCAGTCTGAGCTCAACTTAAACTGGTCACAAAGCAACACTCAAACTCATGCCAGGACTATGAACAATTTACTCAATGATTCTGAACCAACAATGTACAGCTGAAAAATCCAATTTTGTATAGTAAACACTTTTATAATACATGTGTATATAGCAATTTTTAAAAACTTAGAAAAATATGACAGCTTATCTCTAAATAGTCTAAGGATAAAGGTACTGTTGGGGAACTACCATGAACAGACACTTGTGGTATGTGGTGTTTGACATCCACAAATGCTGATGTTGTATGGATAGCCCATTATTATAGCTCAATTTCCTTGCAATTACATGAGGAAAAATGGATTCTCTACAGTTAAACAGCAAAAGATTTAGTTATTACCCTTTTAAACAAGGGATACGGTGAAGCAGAAGGCTGCTGGAACAGAGTTTGCTAAAATGGAGTTGTCCTACCTCACTCAAATATAAATAATGGGAAAATCATTCCCCAGAAAATGTTTGTCTTCTGAGAACAGTGAATAAAGGAAGAGCCAGTGAAGACAGCAAAACAGGAATTTCAAAATTTCTAGCATTGTAAAAGAGACAAAAATAGCTATATTTGACCATGAAAAAAGTGTAATTTAATCATTACAAAAAGAATATTTTAAGTTATATTTAAAAGCGTCACACAATTTAGCCACCTTTTGTGATCATTATAAAAGCATTATAACCATAGTTACTACAAGCAAGTCATATAAAAGTGTTTTATTAGTTACTTCTATGAAATAAGGAATCAGTAGTATTAGTCAAGATCCTAAATGTCAAACTCATTCAGATCTTGCATAAAAATGCAACAATTAGTCCATAATTATGTGCTTACAAGTAAAAAAAACTTTTCAAAAATCAGTACATAAACTGTCCCCCTTCTCCGCTTTTAAAACAGAAAAAAAAATAATTCTGTTAGGATTACAGTGTGTCTTATGAATAATGTTATTTTCATTCCAAATCTATTAACTTTCTTCACCAAAACTGAAGGCTGCAAAAATCAGTTTTTCATTTCAATAAGAGCCAATTTTTTAAATAGAATTTCTGAGCTAGCTGCATATAAATATTTTTATTTTAAGAAACACTACCTCACTTTCTCAGATCTGTAATTTTCTTTGACACAAAGCATTATGAGACACCATCTCGCCTTAATTGCTGCATCACTAAGTACTCTGGAGAGGTCTCATTTAATCTTTCCCTCCTCAGAGATAGCTAACTTTTCATGGAGTATTTCAGTATTCATTGAGTCAGATAACACAGTCAGAATAAGTCAATAGTGTCATGTTCTAGACTTTTACCTGGGAGGTAGGAAAAAAACAAAACCAAAAAAAAACCACACAGTGATTAAGTATGAGAGCATGGCACCCCACACCCTCCCTTAGTGGTACCTAGAGCACACAAACAGTAAAATATGGTAGCTCAGCTTGCTTTGAAACAGAAACCTGGTTTCCAAAACCCTTCTTGTCAGGAATGGGAATTGCTGGGAGCATAAGAGCCCCGCACCAGCTCTGTTCAGTATCCAGCTTACACAACTGTTTTCATTCGTTGACGGATAAACCTTGCAGATCTGTTTCCTGGGGGTGAAGCAGGGGTGGATCTTTATTAGAAATTGCATCAAATCTTTTTCTTATTTAAGATTCCATGAGCATATCTGCACAGGGAAAATTGTGAACACTGATCCAAATTGACTTCAAAATGCATTAGTTAAAACATATTAAACCCCCATGTGGACATTTTCATTCATAAGTAAAGTGGCCTAGTTTAATCTGATTTAATTAATCTGTTACAAATTCACTCCCTTGTTAATTAACCTTCACTTTTCTGAGCATGCCCATACAATCCCTCTGCAAAGGGCTGTGAACCCTCGCAGGCCCTGTGAGCTGCTCTCCTGGGTTAGGCACTGGGGTTTGTGCAAGCCAGAACCAGTGCGAGTGGACAGAATTGTGCCTGCATTTGGAGCGCATGCCAGACAACAGGGGAGCTGGAAGTAGGAGGGAATTAGGAGAGTTTCCTACTCAATGTGCAAGTCTTAACAAGCCTGGGCAAGACTCACAGGAACAAACCTGATGTAGAATAACTGGTGTGATATGGTGTTACACACAAGAATAATTGTTAAGAACATGGGAAGCACTACTACATGTCTGCTCAAGAAGACTAATCTAAATGAGTGTAGCTTTTAGCTTACTCATTTCTTATACAAAATTCCAATTTATCATGCTCTTTTCTGCCACTTTTTTTTTCTTTTTTTCTATTTGAATGTGTACAGGATCAAGGAATTAAATTCAGGACCCATAAGTAAACAAAGAATAAAACTGCAAATAAAACTGGAACGTAAATGCTAGTTTTAAGCCACAATAATTCTGTTTTCTAGCCCTAGATTTCTAAAAGCACTGGTACTACTCATACCAAGCTCATATAGAGTAGAGAAAAGGGCACTGAGACAACACTCCCACCAAAACTATTTCATTTATTATTTATTTGTTCCTTTTCAGCAGCATCTGTAGTACTGGCAACTTGAGTGTCTTAGGTAAAAAATTATTGCCCAGTGTAAAGACAAATGAGCTAAACTAGAATTCTTTTTCCCACATTAAGATATATGGTGGTAAAACCAGGATCTTTCCATCCTCTTTGCCCAACTGCAAACAGCTCCTATCTGCAGTGACACTAACTCACTACTCTGACAATTGTCCTATGGACTCTGTGAAAGAGTTGGTAGTTTCTGTTCCTACTGGGCAGGTATCCAAGCTGTAAAGCTACTGTTCACTTGTCACTAATTGATACCCTTGGTAGTCCATTAAGGAAACTATGGAATGAATAAGCACGTCTCACTGGTAAAAATATGCTCAGGATATGGTAAAAAGATTGTGGTGCACTGGCAAAAGAGCATGAGAAAGGCTTCACTGCTACTCATGATCCATCCATTCAGAAGATAAATAGAGGGCTTCATTCTTCAGATCTGTCACTTTGGCATCTTTCATAGCAATAAATTAGCATTTAAGAAAAAGCTACAGGAAAATTAATTCTTCTTGCTGGTGACAAAACCCAATTCTCACACATAAACATAACAAAGGACAATCACTTCATAAAATATTCGCTGAAAAATAATGTATTATTCATACACTGAATCATGCAAAATTTCTCTGACCTTTTCTGCTTGGTTTTTTCTGGATGTCATCAACTGTTTTATAAACTTTCTTGGATTTTTCATTCTTTCAAACTCATCTAAATTAAGAAGCGATTTGATCTTGTATTTTAAATCATCATAAAACCATTCTACTAGAAATCTGAGAGCAAAGCAACACTTACCTTTCTCCAGTCTCTCCCAATGTCTATTCATGCAAGATTTGCTAATTGTTAAACAATCCTCTAGTTTCATTTTTGGCTTCTTTTGCATAATGTGTTGTTAAATTACATTAACTTAATGAATAAGCATTTCAGTAGAGATACTTAATTTCCTTTGTAACCGATTCAAACAAGAAAGACAGCATTCTAATTTACAGCATCTAACAATCTCAAAAATTAATGCTCACTGCTAAACAGCTGGAAACAGTAATACTAAAACTGTGCCAAACACACAGAAACAACTCAAGCATTTAAACTGCAGCCATTACATTTGATACTGTGGTGGCACATTCCTAACAGGCAATCATGCTCTCTCACTGCTGCTGTCACCGAATACTCACACTGACCAGAATTTGCCCTAAAACGAACATGCACAGTTTCCATCGGGTTTGGACATAATCTTTGTTAAAAGTGTAATGATAGACCTTTGCATCTTTTTCCAAGGGAAAATGCAGCAGCCAGTCTGGCCCATGCATCCAGTCGCTATGCCAGGGCTGTAACATTATCTCATGCCTGTGAAACCTTGTACTCCTCCGACATCGGTTGAAAATGAGAGTAGCTGGAAAACGGTCAAGTGCAGCTCAGTGAAATAACACCCTTGCAATTTCTCATTGATTTCCCCCAGTCAGAATCAAACCATGAATTGTAGCAGTCACCATAAATCACAACCATGCAGCAAGCAATGTTTAACACAAGTTTTCCAACAATACAGCTGATTACAATTACACACAGAATAATTTCTAAAGATTCACAGAAATAAGTTCTGAGTGTGGCAGACAAAAAGTTGTGAGAGTTCAAAGTCATAAGTGTTCAAAGTGAATCTAAAAAAAGAAAGACGTCATCTATTTTTACAAGAAAGAAAAAAAAACAAAAGGAGCTCAGTTTTCATTTCAAAAAGAGTGGCTTAGAAACTTTTACAAACGCTCTGCCTCTGCTGAAATAATACATCCTATTGTCCCAACTGCTGAGCACCCAGCAGTAAGCAACACCCAGCAGGAGCAACAGCTTTTCAGCTTTTCTCATAGCAGGTCAGCTATAGACATACAAATATTTTCTAAACTTTTACCATTCAAGGCAGCTCAGCAAGTGCCAAGGCTTTCCAAGAACTTCCACTGCACATACACAGTATCTAACCTTACAATGCAAACGTCACATTCAAAAATGAAGTTAACTATTCTCTAGCCTGTGCTTCTTCGCTTTGTCTTCTCCCCAGGCTGTGGTAGCCTTAACCTAGGATACTAGGGCGGGAAAAAGAAAATACTGTTGCAGCTTTAAAGTCAACTCAAAATTACTTTCAGAACAAGAACACTAAAAATCAAATGTAGAATTTCCCAACACTGAAGATAGACCTGAGCTTGTTACCACAGCTGATATGGAAAAAACTAGTTTCTACCATCCTTAAAACAGCTGATGTTACCTTGGAGTACAATATAAAACTGCAAAACACAAGACCTTGAATATCTTTCCTTATTTGAGTCACTGCTGGAAAATTCTGATTAACTAATGGGAATTCCCCTCTGTGTGGGCACTTTTCTCCATTTATTATAAAGATAAATAAGTAGGCTCTACATTTTGCAGGGACTTACATACATAATGAATTCTTCAGGACATGATCTTACTACATCTGATTTCCACCATTCCGCAGTTACATTCTGGTAACAATACCAGCACAGTATTTCAATTATTCTTCCAAGATGGACAGCTCCATGAGCCACAGAAATGACGCAAATCTACATGTACTTGTATAGTGACATCTAAAGCTACACCTCAACCCCTGTTTCAGTATGACATGAGAAAGGAACAGATCAGGCATACCCTGTGTAGGACTGTGAATATAATACTACTACAGCACGTGGGAGGCAAACTATTTCACTGCAAGGAAAATCTGACAGTGGAAATTTCCATTCCTTGCATACTTTAAAGGTAAGCTTGGATCTTATACATAAAAAGTATTTAACACTGAAAACCAAATTCAGTCTGTGTACCTTTACCAATAGAAACTAAAGTTAAATCAACACCTGTATTTTGCCTTAGGAATTAGTGAGACCCTTCATAACTCTTTAATGTACACATCTTACCGTCACAATACACAGAGAATGCTGGCTAATCAAAAATATGTGTGTTTAATGTGTGTTCAACAAAAACATGTACATCAACACAGCTTACTGTGGATCAAAACAACTTCTCACACACATTGCAGCCTGACTCCACTTCTGCCTGATTTTTCACCTGTTTTTTTTTCCTAGGCTACTATTTTAAAGTCATCTCTTACTTCTGTTTGGACGTCTAATACACGCATCTTGCTTCTGCATGTTTTAATGCCCACAAAGAATGTGTGGAGGACCCTTCCCATATTCATCAGCTTCAGTAGCTTCCACATGCTTCATGAACCAGTTGACTTTTGTGGTCCTCCTCAGGCTTTATTCTAGTCTTTGTTGCTGTCCTCAATGTAGAAATAGCCTTTCCCCAGAACCTCTCCACTAGTCTCCCCGAACTCTAAACAGATACTCTGGTTTTCAGTAGGAATTACTGTTTGAAACAAACAGCAGTATTCAACCATACAATCAACTGATTATCTTCTTCCTATCTTCTTATCTTCTTGTCCACATCTAGTGAGAACCATTCAAACTGAAGTTACTATGAAGTTCTATCTTTCTGGATACAGTCCAGAAGTCAAATACTACTTCATACAGCACCCAAGAACACCTCAGAGTTCAATAATAGTTATTGCACATTATGTGATTTAGGAAACTTCAGCTTGCAAAGCTTGAGGGAGGGGACTGGATCAGAACACAGTGTTTGCTTCTATTACCAGCAAGCTGAATGGAAAATGTTATTTATTAAAAAATTCTAAACAACAAAAAGTGCTTAAAATCAACAGACTTTCACTGCAAGGTGCATAATGCAGGAGCCATTCTATTAGATGAAGAAAATGCGAATGAAATACTAAAAAAAAAAAAAACTGTCAAATGCTAAAATAAAATATCAAAATATACTAAATTTGCTAAATCCTTGTCACCACCTTCTCTTTATAGAACACCCACAGTATGCCAGTATTTTGCAAGAAAATCTCAGTCCTTGATACAGTTGTTTATAATCTATATAGACAACACAAGAAAAAGAAGTAATGAAGGTCAAAGCAGTTGGAAGATAGACTAAAGAGGGATGTTGTTAACAAGGTTAGGAGGAGTTTTTGCTTCCTTTCTGTATTTCCTGAGTCATTTTACCTAAAGCAAGCTTAATGAAGAAGCAACAGAAAAGCCAGGATTTAAAGGTCCCTTTGAATGCTTGTTCACACAGGAGGGATTTGAATAAGAATGGAAACAAGACCTGAAAGACAAGGGTGGAATTGGAGGGAATGAAAAAGGAATAATAGCTACATACCATCCAGTAGGTACAGTCAAAACCAGAGATAAAATAGGGCAGTTTCTGTGTCACATTTAAAAAGGCTGGAGAAAGGCAAGAAATGGAGGTATGTACATGAAGTAAATAAAAGGTACCAAAAAAGCTATCAAAGCCAAGACAACAGTTTCAAAACAGGACGTTTTCAAGGAGTTTCAAGGAGGATATTTCTGGAGATGCAGTGCATGAAAAGCAGTAGGAAATTGTATGAAGCTGAGGGGAGAAAGAAGAGATATGAAACTGAAACCACAGTTTTGCTTACACAGGACAGAAGATGAAGCCAATGGCCCTTAAGGAAGTGCAGAGGTGCAAGAGTCTGGGGGAAAGAGGTGGACAGGTTTTGCTGTGTTTGCATTTTATTGGCAGAATGCCATTGGAAAAGTCTAAGGTAAAGAAAGAAGTTCCTCTATTAAAACCTTATGCACACCTAGCACACAGAGTCCTAAAACAAGATGAAGTTACCCAGGGATGAGTCACAAAGCTGGACAAGGAGAGGCCTGATGGAATTTTCTTTCCCCACATTATAAATTAAACACCATGTAAAGCACTAGAAGATGCTATAAATGCTGGAAAAGCCTATGCTCAAACCTNTGGGAAAAAAAACAAACAATGCTGTGAAGGCTGAAGAAGAAAAGTATTTTCCATGTGTGTGACTAATGATTCTGATGTCATCAAAATCCCCAGGGTACAACAAGTGTAAAAGGTCTCTTATGATGTGGCCAGGTAAAAACTGATCTTAGCAACTATAAAGTGCAATTTCCGGGGAATAATGAAGACCTGAGAAGAGACTGTCAAAAAGAGAATTTACAATGATGTCAAGGATAAGAGAGCAGATAGCATTTTCAAGCAGCACAGAAGCATAAGGGAGAAGGAACGAGCAATTGCAGCTGCTAAGGAAACCTGTAAGAAAAAGGCAATGTTGCCAACTCTCTGTTTCATCAAACCCACAAAATTCTGATGATAAACAAAACTCTTAACTTGTCTGTATATATATAGACAAGTATATACTGCTATCTTAAAAAAGAGAAATAACTCTCTTGGAAATTAAGAGCATAAAAACTCATACAGAACTTGATCATTTTTTCTAATTCTCTCCTAATAAGGACTACTAAGTCATTTTAATGTGAACAATATTCTGCATGGTTGCTATATAATTGTATTTAACTGTTTCTGAATACATTCTGAAAAGAAAACAATGAAAGAAAAACAATACAAACATTCCATCATCACTGTTGTACCATCTTACTTCAATATCGTTTCACTCTGGTAAGATTTTATCACAAAACTTTCACACTGAAGATGAAGACCTCCCTCTTCTAGCAGTTTCTGAATATCTGCCAATCTCTCTAATCACAGCCCCTCTTGCATCCTGCAGTTTTCCTTCTCCAGTTTTACTCCCTCCTTTTATTTTTTAGCTTGGATCCTTGCTCACTCAGAGCCTTGACACCCTTCCTTTATTTCTCATTCCTCCTCCACAGTTTCTTTGCTTTCATTCTGCCTGCTGCCCTCTTTTCCAGCTATCTGTACACTGTAAGAAATATTTAAATAGAAGATCTCACTTTGAAAACTCGTCTCCCCTGGCAGCCTCCACGGGCTGGGGCGGCCGCTGGCGCTGAGGCGCGCGTTGCTAAGCAGCTCTTCAGCACCCTGTTCGAGGGACTGGGACTCAGCTCTGCTCCACGCTGCTGATGCAGTGCCCTGGTTTGCAGGCAACAAGGGGCCTGCACACCTCTGTCACAGGAAGATCAAAGTACTGCTCATCCTGGATGTCCGTGGGAGGACAGAGCCAAGAGTATATTGTATTTTTTTAAATAAAAAAAGTAAATAAGCTTTTCCAACCATGCCTCTTCTATAGCATTCGCACCTCCAGAAGATAAATTTTATTTTGCAGCTAAAGGACTTCCAGAGAATTTTTTTGGACAGCGTCAGAGAGAAATATCTTTAAAACCAAAACCATCAACCACTCGTAACCAGCTCACCAAATCAGGCAGCCTCTCTGCTGCTTTCCAGCTCCATCTGACCTTCTCGCATGTCTGTCTAAGCCCACAGCACGGGGGGGGGAGCCCTGTGTGTTTTGGACACTGGGCACAGGGTTGATGCTCTGCCTGCTGGGTAAAGCAACACAATCACAGCCAGCCTCAAAATTGCTGCACATGCACAGGCAAACGGCAGGACATGGTCCTGCTGCAGGATCTCCACTGTGGTAGCATCACATGGTGTTACTATCACTATCTCATCAAGACACAATTTCTAGGTCCTCTCTAAGTTCTTCTCAAATTTCAAGTGTGACTGAATACCTGGATATTAAGACTTCTTTAGTATAAGAGCCATACTCCAGATCCTGTACCTCTTTTGAAACTGACTCCAGATGGCTTGTCCTACTAATAATCAGATACCAGGTACCAACCTAGTATCAACCCCAGCTTAGCAGACTTCCATTTTGGAAAAGAGATAGAAAGATAAATGTAGAGATGGCAGTGTCTTTTCATATTCTACTCCCTCAGTTCAACTCCCTGATTCTAATGATGCTCAGTGGCTCAGGTGTCATTTATTTCCTTTGGATTTAGGTGGGTGAGATGGGAATGTTCAAGTCTTGAGGTAGACAAGCAGAAACTATTGGACTGGGAAGTGATCACAATGGGCAGGGTGCACACCTCAGGATTTCAAGCCGGTCAAACCCTTAGACTAAATGACAACTACGGATGGAGCTCAGATCTTCATTCTGGCACCCTCTGCACATCAAGTCACCAGAAGATACACTGCAGGGAATCACTGCTCTTGCTTCTCTAACACATAAATAAAAAAGAAAGACAAAATACCTAGTGCCTAATTAAAGTACAGATCTACAGTAAAAGACCAGAGGTGAAGCCAGCAATGAAGGCCTGATATCCATGTTTCTGTTTTGTCCCAAGACTAGCTAACCAGTCAGCTGATGGCAGACCACAAACATGGAAAAGCCTTGATAGGTTCTCTTACTTTGTCACTAAACTAAACAGAAAGAAATGCTATGTTTATCAGATGAGGAAGCAACATTTTAAAATATACATGATACTTCCAGAGGAGAAAAATCAAAGAGAATTAAGAAGATGAGAAAGTTTTCATGACAGTTGCAGGAGTTTATTGGATTTAATGAAGATTTGCCAAGAGAAGATCTTTTCTTGACTTTTGTATATAATAATCAGCAAGATATGGGATCGATCTATCACATAAGGAAGATCAAATAGCATGAGCACATTTGTTCTGTGTATTAGGCAAAAGAGAGTAAGAAGGAAAAGATGTTTAAAACACATACATTATATGTCATCACATTAACATTTAATACATGAATATGTGTATAAACTGATCTACACCGTGAATCCAAAAGTTGCTTGAATGACTTCAAAATTTTTCATACTCTTACAACTAAGAACAGTCTTGTATGCTTTGCTGATCAACCTAAATCCCTCCTCACATAACAGAGGCAAGCTGGGCAAGTTACAAGACTGGGATAGAGACTGAACTGCACGCTGAAGGTTTTATAAATTATGTCACATTTGCAGTTATGAAAGTTTAAAGAATTAAAAATATTTTCTCACTTCATTTCCCAAATTTTCATGCATACTTTGCTGAATATGGGTATCCAGGAATACAGGCAGAGCTCTCTTCACCAGAAGCAGAGCATCTGCTGAAGGCATCTTGACATTTCACCTTATCCAGTCAGTCTGATCCCTAATTACTCAGTATACGAAATGAACTGTAATTCTCATCAGAATGCTGGTGCTGAAACATTTAATCCTTCCAGCATTTTGGGCTGTTTCTCCCTGATATTTAGGAGGGGGTTAACAGTTTTCAATACTAAACAGGAAGCTAATACAGTGCCAAGTACATCCTTTAATTTCAGCTGCTTCTATTGCGCATCTTTTACAAATTATGCCATTGTGCAATAAAACTGTCCTCACAGTGTTCCAATTGTTCTTCAATGAACGTGCATTTTAAACAGAAGATACAGGTGCCTAATATGAAGCAATGTTTCACGCTAGCTTAAAGAAGAATTATATGCATTTGAGTATACCCCTTATTTACCTTTTCATATGTAATAATATCCTACCCTATAATTTCAAGACATGTTTCTAAGAAAAAATATAATACAAATTAGTTCTTACAAAGAACTTCTCATGAGTGCAGTAAATCAGACTCCTCACTCAATAGATTAAAGAAGCACTGAGGTGTAAAGAAACAAAGTAATTTTCCCATGAATCCCAGAAGCAAAGGACCAGCATGCAGAAATTAGGTCTCCTCAGATCCTGGCAGCTGTCTAGCCAGGACCACCACCTTGGGCAGACATGGCTCTTCCTAACACACTCTGATGCTACCATGCCCACAGCCTGCTACCCTACTGGCACTGCCCATTAGTGAGGATTCCAACTTCTAACATCAGTTCCATCACCACATCCAATTAATATGACAGAAGCATTCATGTAATCAGCTGTCCACAGACAGTAAACAACTTTGGAGATTTCCTGTTTCAGTCACCTTAGGTGTATTCCACCTTTTAGATACTTTCTCAGAAGTTTTCAGAGTCACGTTTTCCATGGGTTCATTTTTGTCTATACAACAATTGAAGAGAGTCTCTGGAGGTGATAGAAGACAGGCTAAATGCAGATCAGCAGTATAATACTGTTGTGGAAATGTAAACGTCACTCTAAAAAATTACAAACTAGGAAGAATCTGTGGAAAGCATCAGGAGCTGCAAGAGTTTCTGAAAATACTGAAAAGGATCAGAGGAATTTAGGCTTTTTCATTATAAAAAGACAAAGTCTGAGGTGAGCTACGGGAATAGCATTCCAATATACAAAACATCACAGAAAAAGCAGAGGTAGCAATTGTCCACATCCACTAGGAAATAAGAAAAATAATTAAGATAAAGCTGCAGAAAATAAGACGAATTTCAGAAAAGCTATGAACTATAAGGACATAACACAACAAAGACTCTAAGAAAACTAAGTTTTAAGAACAGATTGGGAAAACATATATTCAGCATAATTTAGATAAATACTATCCTACTGCAGTGCAAGATGGGCTAGCATGATATGAAGTTGGTTTCCAGCCTTTAGCTCTTCCACGCACTACATTAAGACAAATGCATGCATCAGCTGTATTTTTATAAGACGACGCACAGAACAATGAGAATAATTACATTGATTTGTCATTTAATTTTTATGAGTGTCTTCATAAATATTAATTTATTTCCACTTAGGGTAGATGAAATGACACTTCTCTGCCTCTAGATATTATTACCATATTTCCTTATCAGTGTGTGCAGAGTACAGCTCCCTATCACAGACCTGCATTGGGTACATTCTTGGTCACTTGTCCCAGAGAGTTGAAATAGCCTCACACAGGACGCTGGGTACACCACTTCCTTGTGTGCTAAGTACTACAATAATTTGTGTCTTACCTAGGCTACTCCAATGAGCTAGCTAAATCAAGGACAAGTTTTTGGCCTCTTTTCCTTTCTAAGAAGCAACATAAAGACATTTGAAATCAGTAAGCCCCATTTCCACAGAATTTCCCTTATCCAGCTCACCCATAACCTTCCAACTCTCACACCCTGGTTTTTTTTCCCCACGACCATTTAGAGCCCTCCAGCCATGCACTGGGAAAGGACTCGGCACCACAGGTACAGGGCTTGCTCACTCTCGTCATTACCTAAGGGAACACCCAAACAAGAAGACCAACATAAATTTTTAGATGGACAGGATCTCATCATCAATAAGGAATCTCGGGGTTAGGGAGGTGCTGTCTTCTGGTTTACATATTACTATATTAATTGACACAATGAAAATTAATGGTCAGTTATAGTCAGACCAATATGACATTCAGTATCTAACCAGATTCACAATTTATTCACAAAGAGTATTAATATAGGGCTGATATATTTTTGCCAGACATCCTTGCTGGTCAAAAATCTAATCAATATTCAAAGTAAACAAACTTGAATGCCCAAAAATTATAAACTTTTTATATATAAATTATTCTATGAAAAAAGAAAATGCTGATTTATGAATAGTCTGAAGTATACACCTTACATAAGGTATTATAAAGGCAGAACAAGAAGCATATTCATAGTTTCCCTTTCACTTCACAGATAATGTCAGAATAATATTTATGAGATTATGGATACACTTATAACTAGGCCAGAAATTTAATATTAAATGTCTATCTTATGGAAAATTTGGCTCCACAACTGAGAAGGGAAAGAATCCCTCAAAAAAGAACAAGTAACAATAAATCAAATAGAATTTTTTTCCTATTAGTTAAAATATCTATGTAACAGTTTAAGTACTAAATTCTTATGAAACAAGTTTTTAAATAAAGAATTTTATCCTCTTTACCAAAGACAGCAATTCTGCGGGTTCTCTCACTGTGACAGATTATAGATTACTCTGCTCTCCAGACTTCAGGTTTTTTCAGAGGTTTGTTAATCACTTGGTGAGTGACAACAAAAATAGTCACAGACAACAGCCAACTGTAAACTTCTCTGTGAAATCCGGATCCACGTTATTAGTTAGATCATAAACACTAACCACCAAACTGAAACAAAAGGAACAGTCTGTAACAGTGTTTCTTTCTTAGCAAGTGTTTCTATCTTAGCAAGATACTTTATTCCCATCACAGATGAGTCGTACAGAAGGAGGAGGAAATCTAAATGGAATGCAAAGGACCCACATTTCTAAATTAATAAAGGTTTTTTCCTACCTCAAAGTAGCCATTGTTCACTTTTGTTAATCAAACGGGGTGGGGGGGATCATATAGATAACAGCTGTTTCATTCTTGCTTTTGCAAAAGTTGTAAGGACACATCATCGAGCAGACCCAGGGAAATGCCTCAAAGCAGCAGCCCAAAGCAGGCTCCAAATTTCAACACAACTGGGGAGTAAACACTCCAAAGGCAGAACAAAGTCAGTGCTCACTTGATGGAAACATCAGCCAACTGAGTGATTATATCCTCAGAAAGGCAGCAAGATGCTTTGCTGGGGGCAGATGTTCAACTAGAAAAAAAAAACGGAGAATCCTGTCCCATGCATAGGCAGAATGTCCCAGTATGATTCTCTGTTCCATCTACAGTAAATACACCACTGTAAGGCTATGGCCACCACTTTATACTGCGAGATGTGAGGTCACGAGCAGAGGCTGGTGTTGCAGTCCTGACTAACGAGCATGGTTAATGCCAACTACCACCTCCACAGAGCCTGGTAAATAAAAATGACTAACCAGCAGAGTATTCTGAAAGGCCTGCTTTCATTGCCTACAGAATTATCATCAACATCAGCAAAATAGTTCCTTGATCTTATAAATTAACAGAAAAAGTTACATTTTAATAGTATTCATATAATAGTACTTGTGTATGTGAAAAAGTTATGGACAAGTCTTTAGTATATAACTCTAAGAATTACTAGGTATACAGTTTCACACACATAGATCTTCTGTCCAAGAATTTGCACATGTCATCCTTTACATGTAAATAAAGATTTAATAAATGACAGACAAAACACATAGGAGATTGTAAGACAAACAGAGAGCTTGGAGAGAGGAGATAAATTGCTGACTTGGATTTAGCAAATTATTTTTTTTTTTAATGAAAGGCTATAGAAAGGGTTTCCATACACTGAATACCAATTAATCAAATCATTCTGAGAGGGCAAAAATAAAGTGGGGATTAAAAAGAAAAAAAACAGCAGTCCATTACGTCTTAAATTAAAGCCCTTCTCAGCTGTGTGGCTGCAGGGGTGCCCTAACTGACTGAGATCCTGTGTCTTGGAAGGAAAAGGTCACTGCTCATTGGAGAGCCTACCACACAGTGTCATCACATATTTCTGAATGTCATACATGCTTGTACCTCACTGTCTTCTGCATATAGTCCCAGAGACCAATCCAATTCTGTGCAATTATCTTTTAAAAAGATGTATTTAGAAATATATTTTTTAAAATAGCTTATTGCTGGGTTATTCTACATTTCTCATTAAGATTTAAAAAAGGCATATGACTAAATTCAGACATTTTACAAAACTTTTAATTGGCTGTGAAACACAATTTTTCCCCCTCAGGTTATATGACTTATCTTTTAAAAAGTGAATCTAATGTGTAACTCAAAATTCAAAAATCTGAGCTGATTAAATCATGCATTGTCAGTTTTAACAGAGCTCATAACAAATTCAATCACCATAAACTCATCAACGCAAAATAAATTATATTTGAATTCACCTGATTTCCCTCATAACTATGCTTGAGGAATTCACAACTGCCCTTGGTTATTAGGCCCAAGATGATACTGACAAATTGCAGATCCATCGCATAGCCATTGAACAGCCCAGATTGGAAGGGACCTCAAGAGACCATCCGGGTCAGCCTTTCACAGGACAATGAGCCTGGGTGAGCTTACTCAAGCTTACGCAAGCTAGCACCCTGTCCAACTGCACTCAGAAAACCCCCAGTGATGGAGACTACCCCATGCCTGAAGAAAGTGTTCTTACTGTACAAAAATTCTGTCTTGTGTCAAGATAAATGTTCTCCCAATGCAACTTCGACCATTGTCTTCTCCATGTGGCTCCTTGTGAAGAGAGAGCCTCCTTCCTCTTTGTAGCTGCCCTTTACGTACTGGAATACTCTGATCAGAGCCCCCTTCAATCTTATCTCCTCCAGGAAGAAAAGACCTAAGACCGTCAGTCTTTTTTCATAGCGCAGTTTCTCATGCCCTTGGATCATCTTTGTGGCCCTCTTTTGGACCTTCTCCAGTCTGTCCATATCATTCTGGAATTGTGGGGATCAACCCTGAACACAGTTCTCCAGATGCAGCCTGGAGATGAAGGAAAGATCACCAAAAACAGAAAAACAAGTACTTTTTTTCTGAAATTGTGAGATAAATGTTTTGAGATAGAAAATGTTTGATATTTTTTTTAGCCTTTTTTATTTTGTCTTTACATTAATGATACAGGTCTGAGCAACACAAGAATCTGAAGGCAATGATGCAGGGATGATGTGCGCAGTGAGGTAATAGGCAGAGCTCAAAAACAGGCTTAAAAATTGAATGGAACAACTGGAATCTTTCCTCTCCCACAGGCTTGCTCAAGAGCCAATGAAACACCAAAGGACTGGAAACCTGAGTTGGTATGAGCTCCACAAAAAATTAAGATATTTTGTTCAACAGCTGTTTGGGGACAGCCATTGTAAACTGACTCTCACAGAAAGATTCACTTCATGAAAGATATGCCTCTGTATCTGACTCAATTCATGAAGATTAAGTTAACATAATTAATGATTAATAGTCTGTTTTATCTATCGTAAAAGGAGGCAGATGAACTGGAATCTTAAAGCTTTTATTTATTTCTCCACCAACTACAAAAACAGGACTAGAACAATAATTTCAGCTTACATATGTTGGTGTGGGCTACGTCAAAGGTAGGCAAGATGAATGCCACCCACAGTTTTCCAGTCAAGGGATATGACAGTAGTGAAACAACTATAAAAGGTTACAAGCATTTGAAAGCAGAAAGCAAAACATTCAACTGAACTGAGCCATGTGAATGGGACTTTTTAAAAAATTGAGTTGAACAAATTTTTTATACTCTAAGACACATAGAACAAGAGCCTAAATTCAGGCCTCATCATGCAAGGCATTTAGTTTGGTTTATTTATAAATTTGTTAAATTCATTTGCATTTTTTCATGGGATTGGGTCTGTGATCAAAGTAGGCTCCAGGATTTTAATAACACTCCATCTGTCTCAGAGGTGCTTTCTTAATTTTTGCTTTCACATGCATTTTAAACAATAAGCATGCTAGCATTAGAAATTCTCAGTTTCTAAATTCTTCTGCAATGTATTGCAGAGGAGGTAAACAGAAATCTTGAGCCCTGTTTGCAAAGAAATAAAAGACCTTAAGGATTTCAGGAAACCTTAAAATACAGTAATTGTAAGTACTTGAAGACATGCAACACTCAACAGCCAACACTTCTCTAGATACTTCCTTTAGCTGTCAAAAAAGATGTTTTACAAGTCTCATGATGCTCAATCTCTAACACACTTCTCTCTTGGGAACATAAGTGTAACACCATGTAAAAATGAACCATGAGCCTCTCTCTCTCTTACAGATTGTTCCTGATATATTCTGGATATCATTGCGAGTCTGAGAAAATAACTGTCACATCAGAATTGCAGTCCCATGGAAGTTAATTGCTAAATGTCAGGATTTCAGATTCACCTACAAATTGTGAAACAGCATTATCCATAACTACACCAACTCCATACAATGGTGTGAATCAGGTGTCAGGTGAGTTACATAAAACATCAACAACTGTAACAACACTCATTGCAAGATAGACAGTGAAGACAGGTTATTAGAAACATACAGCTGGAATACACACCCACATAGTATACTTGCTTTCCTTTCAACATCTTTAATTATAAGGATATTGTAGATAGATTATCATAAATCAACAAATCTGTTTTCCATATTGTGTTACTAAGCAACTGTAACCAAGACCTTGTGTAAATGAGATTAAAATTCCAAGGTAACAGTACTCAAATACAACCTCACTGAGTAGTCAGAGAGAGGAGAATGTGTTCACATTAAAGGAAGAAGGTCTGTTTAGATTTATGGTTGTTGAAGTAGTTTAGATACATGGAAAACATAAATCTGTTTGTATCAGTTGGAGGCATTTTCACCATACAATGAACACTGCAAAGATCTAACAATCATGCTGTATTTTTCAGATAAAATAACTAGAAATGTTTTCAAATTAGTTTGATTATTCATCATAGGCATTTCATTCTGCCACTTAATGGCATTTAAACTATGCAAAATTAATACTACTTTAAATCATCTATTAATAATCATTAAAACCATTAAGAGAAGGTATCATACTCATGTATACAGTGAGAAATAAGAATACTGTAACACCAGGCCCATGCTCCTTGAGATCACAAACTCACCAGGGCATGGTTGCTACAGCCCAGGCTGCCACCAATCTTAAGGAAGACTTATTTTACTACTTAGGGCTCACAAGAAGTCTTTAGAACAAGAACAGAAATCCACTGCAATGGAGACAGAACCTTCGTGGGGACACTTTGTTCCTTGCCCACCCCAGTTTTCAGGAACTCAAGACATCTCAAGCCCTTTCTGCTCCAAGCACATGTTCCACTTTTTTGACATTGCCTCTTTTTACACGTATATGCATCTTTGCAAAGAGTCTTGTTTTCTTTAAACCTTTAAAAAAAAAAAAAGCACACTGCATATACACACCACCTGCTGGGGAGAAGATGAGAGAAAAAACATGTGACAGACATTAATCACGATGCTTAATGCACTCCTGGCAGGCTCTCTACTACCACAGCAAGGAGAATCATTTAACAACCTGTGTGGATGGAGCAGAAGGGAGAACTTCCTGGCTTTATTCAGTCATGGTTTTTAAGTTCTCCTGCCTGTTTTAAACACTTAAAGAATGTATAATATGTGTAGAGCCCTTTCCATTCTATATTCTCCTGCAGTAACAACTCTCTGCCTTCCTGGAATGTCACATTTCTGGACCTCCCCCTTCCTCTTTCACCCAGAGTGCCCTTTAATGTACCACTGCTTTGTGTCAGTGGTTCTGCACAGTAAGTACTTCTCTCCGCGCTGCTTTACATATTTCTTACAGAAATGGTTATGAGTCTTAATATTTTATGTCAGTCAAAATATAACTTAATGACATAATCCACTATCCTAAGGTGTACATCTTCTTGCAAGGTCAATAAGAGCTGCTCTGCTTACAGCACAAATGAAAACAAACCACAGGATATTCCACTGAGCATGTCTCTCCTGCTGGGAAAGGGGTGACAAATGGAGCATTCAAGAAAGTACAAAAGGTCATATTTCTTAATTCCTTCCATTGGGAAAACAGAATGTAGAGTAGGTAGTGGCCTACTCCAATTACTTTTTTCAATTACTTTTCAGACACGCCATGTACATTCCTTTTTTCTTGTGATGAGAGAAGCTTTGGAGATACGAGCAACAGTTCTAAGACTATTTGCAACCACATCTAAAAAGCACCTTTAACTTTTAAAAGGTCCCCTTCAATGCAGTGCCTGAAACAATTACCACCACACTACAATTCACAAGGTATTTTTGAGTATTAAATTCTTTCAAACTTCCTTCAATACTCTACACTTAAGACAAGGCTGTTTCAGTTAATTGTCCTCACTTCCACTGGTCAGTCCTCAAAACAATGTTCCAGGACATGAAGTATTCCAGCCCCCCATCATATAATACACTGGCCCATCAGCTTAATATAACTAACATCCCCTGGGTAAAAAGTATTCAACTACAACAATAACAGGCACTCCACAAACAAATTATATAATTGATGATAGTGTTCTACACATGTTTCACTTGAAGAACAACAGTACAAATGACATTCTGACTCTGCAGGATCTTTTCCTTTTGTGTGTTCAGTGCATTCTTATTTTAAGATCTGATTTTCTTACGGAAACAGCAAGTATTTTCTGCTTTTCACCCATCTCTATGGCAAGACTAACACAGATGAGATGAATTCCTATGCATCAACAGAATTGTTTATGAAGTTCTACTTAGCATAGCCTTCATGAACATTGTGGCATATGGAAAAATCTTTTCAGCTCAGATGTATATTTCTAACATTACCCACTGGTTTCATATCCAGCGTCTTCCACATACTAAAAGGTGTGATTAAGCTTCCCCAATTCAAAAATAATCCCATCACTTCTTTGGGGGAAATTGATAGCTACTTGACTATTTGTAGAGTTCTAAATGTTGAAGCTTTCCCAACTCTTGCCCATCTACTACTCAATTTACTATGACCAAAACAGATGATTCTTTAGTATAGCTGCTTTATAGTAGATAAGAAAATGGTGCCATGAAGGCTTCCAGTGCTGTTCATTTCTTTAAGGAAAGTGCCAGATTACTTTACCTTATTTTGCTTAGAAAAAGAACTTTTGAAAATTAACATAAGCATTCTCACAAGTTACACTGTAACAGAAAAAAAATCTGTTAGACAATTTACTGTTAAATTATCTCACTGACCTTAACTGCCCAAAATAAAAGTTGCAAGCAATATATGAACCAAAATGTCCAATCTAGTTCTTTCCAGACTAAATATGTTTTAAATAATATGCAATAAGGATGGGGAAACAATACCATTTATTATTTTTTGTTTAGCACTTACAGGTGTATTTTTCAAGTCTAAAATTGAAAAAGATTTGGTTCACATGAAAGCAGGCAGGCATACAGTTACAAGGAAAAGTAAAGAAATCATTTTAACCTTAACTTTCGCAGTTGCTATGCAGTGATGTAGCAAAGGAAGATGTACAAAGACATTACTGGTCATGTTACCCTGAAAAAACAACAAAGCACCAAGGAGACAAATTTAAAATCTCTGTAACTGTAACACTCTAAACTAAAACTACCAAGATATTAGAACAGTATCTTTATTATTGTTGTATATATGGGACATAGAGACACAGATGTTCCCGGTAACATAATATAAATTTACATTAGTCTGTTTCTTGGGTAAAAAAATCAACTGTGCAAATGAGAGAATGCCTCTTCTCTTAAAGGTTTCTCTCAAAAACATAAAGAAAAATAACTATAATTCATGAAATAAAACATGTTTCTAAGCAAATTTTAAGTTATTTTATGTTTAAAGTCTCCATTCTATCAATATATTTATCATATTTGTGACTACAGAAGACATCAAGTTCCAAATGTCACTTGGTTTGTAAGACTAAGTTTTATTCTGCAGCTTTGGTCTTTACAAGACCAAAAACTTTGGCAGATACACTATCAGTTTTAGACCTTGAGACAAAACCTTCTAGAAAAACCAGGAACCAAAAACCATAGAATTCAATTTAAAATAAGGTATATCTATATTGAAATACTTTTAAGCATTTTAACAGTCTTGGGATTGTTTGGAGTTAACTATGCCCAAATTCATGACTGCTTTCCAGAGCAATCTTCAACATGCTGTGGATAGTCTTTCTAACACACTGCTTGATATATTAAAGTAATGGAGATGGGACCCAAAATGTTAATTGAAGTCTAAATAAAAGAGAAACAATACAGTTGCTAATAAAGCCCTCATAAAATTAAAAGAACATACGCCTAATAAGAAGAAAATAAAAAATGGAGACTGCAATAGTTATAAAGTCTGTGTGTCAAAGTGCTCCACAAGGCCATGACCACTACAAACTTCTTTTGAACCTCCTCCCATACCTCAGGAAGCAGCAGAGCTTCTCACATCCAGTTGCATAAATACACCAACAATTCTTAATATCATGTGTGATGAGGAAAAATATGTTCTTTTCTGAGAGGAATTGTGATCAAATTTTATTCAAAAAGAACATTTTCTCTTAAAATTACTATTCTTCACAAGCTATAGTAAAGATCCCCAACTATATTCCAACTCCATGTTCTTGAAAATAACATATTTTATCTCCTTTCGTGTTCATAGGTTCTTATTTGTAAATTGTCTTCACAACACTAAATGTAATGTACAACTATAATAAAATAAATATCTGTAATAAATACACATAATATTTTAATGTTTTCAATCAATAAAAGTTGATTTGGCAGAATACACATAAACAAGATAAGCTAAACTGACAAAATTAAATACTTTGTCCCTGAAAGCATTCTGCTACTATAAAAGCAGCACAGATAAAATACAGATTCCTACAGGGGAGGGTTAAAAAAAAAAATTTTAAAAAAAGTTGAAACTGGTGAATTCATGCAAAACATCTCCTAGTAAAAAACTGTTCCACTGAAAAAAAAAGTAATAGGCATAAAATTAATTTGCATTAATTTTTACTATGAAAGGTTAATCTACTAGACTATCAATGTCCAGTTCTGATTTCTTTGGTAACAGCTGTTGTAGCTGTGAAGTCCTGCCTTACTGTAGCAATCTTTCTGAACCTGCACATCAAAGAGACCCTTAAACATTTACACATGGTACCCAAGACATACACAAACAGTGCACCAAGGGAAACACACGTGTCGTTCACACCATGGGCAGTGGTCACAGCACACCAGATGCTGAATTACTGACACACCTGAGGCCTGCAACAGAGAAGAGAAACCTGCTGGAGAGATCTGACACCAAACATCCAGGTGGCTTTGCCAATGCACAAACTTAAATGGCAGAAGAAAACAAAAGGGCCTGTTTGCTCACCAAACTAAGTGTATCAGAGCCCATCTCTCCAAGCAGAACAGAAGAGACAGGATAGAGAAAGCTACAAAGAGGAGCTGCCATTCTCCTCAGGGAGAAATACGTAATTAGAGAAAAACAACCATTTTTACCCTATTTCCTTTGACTTCTAAAAGCACATTACAATATCTTTCACATCCATATCCAGCCTGACAGGCTTACATTTTCTTTTTATTAATATATTGCATACACAGTATTCTTCTGCACAGGAGACATAATCTGTCCTTGCCTTTCGGGCAGTAAGAGAAATTCCTGCTGCTGATCCAAATGAAGCTTGAAACAGCAGTAGTAACATGCTCATGAAAGTTAAGCATTTGATCAGTATAAGAAATTGAATGCTACTCTTTCAAGTCGCAGTTCCACAGAAAAGAGCCATCCTGAAAGAAGGTCTCTAACACAAAGAGGAAATAATACAAGGCTTGACCACCTTGTGTTCAGACTTCAGGATGTCTTTTCAAACTTCCTGAAGTAACTATAGGAGATAACCTATTTATAAATTATTTTTAAGTTTTTCAAGTTCTACAAAAATATCCTTAAGTACTGAAGCAGCTTAGTAGCCTATGAACCAGATGATCTCTTACTTTTCAAGACAAACTCCAAAGATACATCTTTGGCTATGCTGAGTTGTTCATAATTGATAAATGCAAAACATTAACAGCACCAAACCAAATAATAACTGCTCAGAAGAATATCCATCTTCACCTCATTGGAAAAAAAAAGTTTACAATCTGCCCTTGCTTGAATTAGACTATCATTAAAACTAATCACACATGCTGTTCTCATTTTCACATGACTCCCACTGCACTTCTTAGTTTACCCTCTAGCTTTTCAGCTTCCTAGGGACATTAATTTGCTACCCTAGCTCAGTATACAGAAATGTTTTTCAGGGGGCATAAAACTCAGAAACTTTTTTTTTCCAATTGTCATGATATTACTCATTTATTCCTAACTTCATAACAATCACTTCACTGCAAGTTCCTCAAAGCAGGATGAAGTCTTCAGTACCTGCAGTGGCAATAAACAAAATCACATTCCATATAACAACACTATCTCCTATTCTGAATATTCATTTATAATTAAAATAATGACAGAATTGAAGGAACTCAGACTGAGCAAATATTCTGCGGCAGCCCCTGCAAACTGAGATACAGCTGCATGGAGAAGTGTTTCATTGAGCAGACTGACCATTAACACAATCCAAGCTCATCTACTTGGTCTTCTTTTCTACCAGCTTCTTCCATTCTTGTTAACACAGATTTCCAACATTTCTGACACAACTATAATAGAAACCACACAGCAGTATAAATAATAAGTATCTGGGAATGTCTGTTTAATCTCTCTTATGATCTTCAGATCAAAATAAGGCAAAAGCTCACCACGCTTCACCATGATTCACCACGGTAGCAGCCCATTCCTAATCAAAGACTCAAAAGTACGACCATTTCAGAAATACAGTTTGCTATTGCTAAACTGAAAAGTTCAACAAACATTAAATTATTTCTCTTTTCTATCTATCCTTGCTTTCTCTGCATGCATACTCTTTTTCCCCCTCCTTGCATAAGTAGGCACAACACCAGTGTTGTTTCCTGTAATTTATCTCATTTACTAGAGGTGCCAATTCCTTTCACGTATTTCAGAAAATATTGTTCTTCTAAATATATATATATTGATATTTTTTTTCCTCCAGACTGATTTTCCTTTCTCCACTCCTAACAATTTTGTGCTAACGCCATAGTAAACAAGTTCTCCTAATAACTGTTGTAACAAACTTCATCTCTGTTTTCCAATAGCCTGATAAATTCCTATCAACTACTTCAAAATATAACTCTTAGACCTTCTTATGTTATATTTATATAACATAAATTTATGTAAAATTTATATCAAATACATATGGATAATATTTTTTGAACCAAGCTTCTTCCAACAGGCATTGCTTCTCTTTATTCACTCCCATCAGTATCCCTTCTCTACTAGCCATCAAATACTAACATCAACAAAGGCACTAGCATCACTGCATCAAACACAAACAGCAGCTTCAGAAGAATAACTACAAGTCTTCTAAGAAGCTTTGCTTTTTGACATATGTATTTTCAGGCAGGTTCTTTAAAACATGTACTACCACCTCCCTTACAGCAACACATCAAGAATGCTGCCTGTTCTAACGGTGTTAATCATTTCCCAGTCAACCACTGATTGAGCACTTCTGCTGCTGGAAATCCTCACACTGGCCCCTTTCCTTTTTGTATGACTGAGCAAATCCAGTCAGAAGCTTCTTCCCTCTTGCATTTGCAGATGCACACAACCAATGCTATGCAGCGTGTGAACACCCTACTGTGCTGAATGCATGCAAGTCTACTCTTCAGCAGAAATAGTCCATGCTTTTTTATTTAGGCAATTTATTCCTCTTACCACTTTTTCCCTCCACAAACTTAGCAACTCACATTTTAGTTAAGTCTGAAATCAGCATCTTTTTTCTTTTAAATCTTTCCTTAAGTATTTCTATTTATAGTTTACTTATGTCAAAAGGAATTGCATTACAAGTATTGAATTCTTCCAGAGTAAAACTGGAACAGAACAAAAGAAAAACAGCTATTATCACTTAATGCCAAGTTAGGGGGAAAAAATACCTGAGGTATAATTAACTAAATTAAAATGCAACACAACTTTATTTTGAAACCTGTGAAACTGGCATTACACCTGTGTAAAAAATTCTGCCATTTAGAGAGGCAGAACATGATGGACCACCTCCAAATATTTGCTCTCCCAAGGGGGGGAAAAAACTACTGTGAATTTTTGAAACTGTGAAGCACAGAGGAAATTTACCCAGTATCCATACAGAGTTTAAGAAATCCTCTTCAAAGAGTAACTATGCACTTCTCAGAAAAGCCTTTGCAATATATGCTTAAAAGACTACTGGCCAAACTACAATTAATTTTTAATTTTTAAAACTAAACTGCCGTAGTCTTCTCTCAAGTGTAACACTGATCACACATTTTTGTGCCCTTCTCATTTTAAGATATTATGGGATCAGCTACCATCACACAATTGCAGCACAACCAAGGAGAGACAAAGAGATAAGGAAATATGAGAGACTAAAAATTCTGCACTACTCATCATCCAGAGTTTTCCCCCTAGTACAAATAAAAGCTACACAGGCATCACAAAGAGAAATCAAAGGAAAACAGTTTGGCCAACTCTAATGCAACATTAGCTCCAACATTAGAAGACATAGGGAATCAAAGAGAGAAGAAATGGACTGATCTGCAAATCAAGAATTAATTGCAGAGTTTTTGTTTTTTAAAAAGCTGCAACGAGAGACGACGTAACTAAAGGCATCATGAACTGGTTGGTGTCATTTATATTGAGGTAGACCAGTTATTCAACAAGTACTTCGTCCATCTCTTCCTACAACAGACTTTTCCCTTGTGAGTCCCGCCTATCCTCTCCTTTTCAAAGAACCTCAACATTACACAGCCAAACACTGCCTTTAGTGTAATTTCTACAATCTCTAAATTTAGCAAGGTTTCTGTAAGCACCCCACAATGTTCAAAATTAGGAAAATAAGATTAATTGACCACTCAGCCAAGGCTGTGCATTGTCTAGATAATTACAGTAAGCTTCCACTGATATTACTTGTAAACAGCAAAACATGCTTCTTGACACCGAACTGACAGACATGATGTGTCATTGATATAATTTTGAATCTTCATAGTCAGTGAAGCCAATAGAGAAAGACTGAAACATACACTTACTTTTCTTCAAGCTTTATCAAGTATATAGGGTACATCAGCTCAGCAGGTTTATTTGCTACCAACAGCAACATTAGCAGAGCTGCACAGAACTTCAAATTCAGCGAGGTGAAAATACTTTTCTTAACCTCTCTGTCAAATAAGATGGGGATTTCTGTGGTTTAGAACATTTGAAACCCCAAACACTTAAATCACAAAGCTATTATCAAAATATAAAATCAAGATTTCACAGGCTTGCTACAACTGGTTATTACCGCTTCCAAAGCTCAGGCTATGCAATGCAAATAAGTAAATGATTCAAAGTCACAAAATTTCATCTGTTGTTCTTGTTCTGTTGCCAAAATCTTTTAGTAAATATAATGAAATAAACTTCATCAGTCTTTAGGACTGAGTACAGAAACAGCCAGTAAGAAAAAAATCAAGATTACCCTGAGCATCAACAGTGGCTAGAAGACTAGCAAGCTAGCAAAAACCCACCTACTGAATTGTGTCTCAGTAACCACAGTCCACTGAGAATATATGTTCAGTATATTCTGTGACTACAGGTGATGAGGGTATGCATGTGGTCTTCTTTGGAAAAATTATCTGCTGTCTACAATGACCAATGATCATACATATTAAAAATATTGCATTTACTTGAGCAAAGACATAAACTTGCAACAGATCAAGATTCCACATAGCAAAGATTTCTATGTTTAGTGCAGTCTTTAATAACATAAAATAAAATGTACAATATTAATTTGTATATTTTTTATTGACTTGTCCTAGCAACATTCAAATTAATACTAAATTGTAATTGTCCCTTTGGAGCAACAGCAGGGGCAACAACAGTATTTTATCAACAGTTAAAATATTAAAAAGGTGAATTCCAAACACAGACCCTACACTCACATCAGGGTCTAGACAGAACTGGCTTAATGCAATCTAAAAATTCACCTGCTCTGAGAGAAAAAGGTAACAGCTCATCTCACTCAGGGCAGTTTTTCTACTCCACTTGGACCAGCAGGGAAGCAGCCTGGCGCCGCCTAAGCCACAGGACTCTGTGGTGCTCTCCACAGCTTACAGTGATGCAAACCAAGGGGCCTGTTGGAGCTCACAGAGTCCTCTCCCTACACATCCACCGTGCATGTAAGGTGTCATATGCAGATCTTGAAATCAGGACATGGCCAACTGAACATGTTGAAATAGAACATGAGAAATAGGTTTGCATCCCGTTTACCAGATGCAGTCACAGCAGCAAAAAACAGCCCAACTCTTCCCAAGACCTGTGTCAGTGATGAGTATTCTTTAGTAACTCCTTTGCAACTAACTACGATCTGCCTCATGCACAGTATTCAGTAACCCTGACAAAGTGTTCCTATGTGCCTTCTTGAAAGAGTTTAAAGATAAGCATCAAACACCTTTCAGAGACTCAAATATGTTTTGCGTAAGAGGCTCCTTCAATTGTTCTAGCAAATAGGCTCAGCTTCTTGTCCTACTTTCCTTTTCATTACTGGATACTACCAGTACTAACTGGGACTGAATACTCAATTAACCAAGTAAGATACCACAGCACTGAGCAGCAGGAACATATATTTCCTCTACTTGCAGCTGTCCCTAGCAGAGTTTGCATAAATAACCACAACTTCACTTTCTTTCTCACACATTACTCAGTGCTTGATCCAGCACTCCATGAATAAGTAGAGAAGATAAAATACTTCTCTCACTTGTTATGGCTCACTACAGAAGGGAAGGCTGCATCAGACCACAGTGGTACACACTGCTCCAAATACCCTTCCAGGCCTTCAGCTAGCAACCTGGGTGATGAAATGAAGATTACACTTATTAAATTTGCAATGTGCTTACAGGCTTTCTGGTGGGAGGGTTGACAGGTTGATAGGAGGGGGCTGTAAGCACATTAGAGAACAAAATTAGAATGTAAAATGAACTTGACAAATTGGAGAAGGAGCCTGGGGAAAAATGGAGATTTAGCTCAATGAGAACCAAGTGGAAGATTCTGTGCTTAGCCAAGAACAATTAACTACTCAGATAATGGATGATAACAACTGTTGAGGATGCAATTCTGCATAAAAATATGGCCCACAACCATCTAAATACAACTTAAAAATAGATCAGGTTTTACAACATAAAAAAAAAAAGGGAAAGACTATACTGGGATTTAGGAAAAAAAATTAGATAGAAATACACCTCTACTGCCAGCTCTGGTAATGTTCCACTGGGCACTGAAATTTTATATATACATATATATATACACACACTTTGGGTATAATGGAAGGGAGAGAAATGAGAACTAACAGAAAATACAATTCATGAGGATGAAGTTAGAGCTGTTTTGTTTAAAGAAAAGATTGCTGAGGAGAGACAAATATTTTCAAATACTGGAGTCCATACTCGTGGGATGCTGAACAAAAAATAAAGGACTTAAAAGATATAGGTGTATTTGGCTCTGTGTTGAGACCCTTAACAGCTGTCTTTCTAGTGATTCTGTTATTTGCATTACTCATTTAATATTACATCCTAAGAGGAAAGTCTTCAATACACGAAGTTAATAAAGTGATAAAGTGCAAACCCCTGCCTTCTAGGAAGGTTTGCAAGGAATTTCTAGGTTGTTTCTTTTTATAAGAATGAGCATTTTGGGTTAACCAATACAATAGCTTAATTTTGATCCAATCTTATGATCAGAAAAAGCTGAAAAGTCCAAAATGAGAAAAAAAAAGAAAAAAACTCCACATATAAGTGGTTGTAAGGCTAACCACACTACAAAAAAAAAAAACCCTTCCTCCTCAACCCAGAAGCAGTGTTATCCTTTCACACTAAATAAGTCATTGTTCAGTAACAGTTGAAAATGAAGAATTTTAAAACAAAAGCCTGTTTACTCTGTGCACTCTCTTTACTGCAACTCTGAAGTCACTCCACCAGATTTCAGGATTGTTTTTGCTGTTCCTTAGCTACTCATTTTCTTTCTTCATGACATATTTAAATTGAGAAACAACCACCTGATGAAATCAATACTGATAAATAAGATAATGCTAGCTATTTTTAGTAAGAATAATACCACCACACTCCTAGTCACCATCTAGAAGTTTTCTGACTGGTAGGAAAAAAACCCACTCATGTTTCACAGCTAAAACCAAAGTTCTATACTTAAGTTCACCTTTTGGGACAGTGGATTCCATTTAATGGCCACATTCAATTAAAAGCAACCGCTTCCGCTTTCCAGCCCACCTGACTATCCAGAAAGTGGTACCATGTTCTTACCATTTCCAAGCTGGTATAAAATAACATTTACAATTTTATCCTTCCACTATAGTATCATAAACAAAAAAAACAACAGTGATGATGATTTTTGCTTCATATCAATAATCCATGCTAAGATTGATGACAGTAGATTTACATTTTAAGTTATATAATCATTCCATATGGTGAACTTCATAAATGAAAATTTGAATGAAGCTACCCTGTGTGCAGATGATTAGTACAATTTTAGATACTAAATATTTCAGAATAATTTATTGCAACAGTGAGGTTGTTTGCCTTTGGCAAGAGGGTATATCAGGTCTGCAGAAGCTTAAAACACTAGGTTTTGCAGAAATTAAAAAGTACGTCTCTGTTGGATGTGTTCACACATGCAGGAAGTGTGTCTGCATCAGCAGGTATAGCTAATGCAGAGAGCACATTCCAAAAATATGCATTTCAGCTTCTACATTTTGCATAAAAAGTGGTCTTGTGTTTTGGTCTAGTGAATCTGTCAGAAAAGTATTTAAATTAATATCCATAAGTGACCATATAATCATCCTACATTCAATCAATTAACAAGTTTGAGAACTAGTACCCAGGTGTAGTTGCTAAAATGCCATTCCTTTCCTTGTATCATCTTGGTTATTTGCAGCTGGAAAGAATCAGATCTGAGTTTGTAAATAATAATAATAACAACAACTTTTCTTATTATTATTCCCATATGTATTAATCAGGTATTTAATAATCTCCATGTGCAGACACTAAAGTAGAAGCGGGGTTCAGATTTGCATTAAAGCCATAGCGACCTGACAAATCATCCGAGTACCAAAGACATTTTAATTGTCTTAACTTTTCCTTTACTACTTTTATATACATTCAGAGAGACAAAAAATGGCTCGTTCACCTGCTTCAGGCAATGCACAGCACCTGGCTGAACTGCAGAACTGGACTACAAGTCTGAGCCCTTCATCTCATCAACATTATTTCACAAATCAGGCACCAATCTGGCAACGTGGCATATCTAAAGTCAGACTGCAAATAAAGGACAAGACTAAAGTCATCAAGGCAAACCTAGCAGTGTCCATGTGCTATGCAACTACCAGCCTCAAGATGTATATGAGGCCCTACAGATGAAAGCAGAGATAACTGAAAGGTTTAAATGAGACAGATCATGGAAACTATGATAAAAAGATGATTCTTTTCAAAGCCAGATTATATACAGGTACACATAGACAAAGTTTTCCCCCTAACCAGTTCTATAATCTTTCATAGATCTACAGCTTACAAATGCTAAATCAGTTGTCCAGTCATAAATTTTGGTATCAGTGTATCCTCATCACAAGGAAGGTACACAACCATTTAATTAGAAATGTGACAAGCTGTCTAACAAAAAACTTGTACTTAAAAAAAAAAGGCAGAATCCTGCATTTACAAATATTTCTGACCTTTTCTAATAGTCACTGAAGTATTTCACAATATATTCCTTCTTCGTTTGCTAGTTCCTGTTAATACATCTGACCTGACTCTTCAACAAAAATATTGTCTGAACATTCACAGATCAGCATCTTTTTGTTTTATTAACAGAAAAACAATTATGTTTTACAGGTAAAATAATTTCTGATCTTTGCCAGTAAAGCAGCAAAAGGTTTTAATTTCATCTCCTGGTAAAAAAGAGAGTGGAATACTTAAAGTTCAAAGGTCAAAATATAGTCAATATATACATCTGACCTGTGAACTACCAAAAAGATACAAAAACTATTGAAGATACATGTTGAAAAACATGTCCTTATTAAAAAAAACAAACAAACAAAAACACCCTATGGCTTCCCAACCTAACAAACAACTTCTTGGTATTTCTCTCCCATTCAAATTAGCGCATACTTCACTTTTACCTACAAATTACATTCACATTGATGGATGGCCTCAATAAACAGTCTAACAGTAATTGCTCTTTGTAAAGTACTTGTAGGTGTTTGTATGAGTAAATTTACATTCTTTTCTTCACAGGTTTTCTGATCAAGCAGAATTTACCATAAAAATGGATTCGCCTCTTAATAATGAAAACTGGATAAGACACATCATAATTTGAAATACTGCAATGGTGTCTGCCTGGCAAATTAGTAACCTCTGAGATGCAAGAGGTCTTTGTCAAAATTTAAATCAACTGCTTTTTCAAAACACAGTTTTGCAGAAATATCTTATTCCTTCTTTGAAGAATATTAAAGTTTACTGAAACCACAAAGGATACCTTAGTCTTCCCTTCATGGTTCCACAGAACACTTGAAATTATTTAGATAATATGATCAAAGTTTCTCTTTAAAAGAGGGGGAGAAACCACCAAACTTAAGTTTGCCAAAAGTCAAGAACAAAACGCACATTGTTGATATTACATTTTGTCTCTTCTTTAACAGAAGAAATCCCCATTCTTTAATGGTTTTACATTGTTTCTTCCCATTTTATATATCATGTTTGAGAGATATTTAAAGGCTAGAGATTATTTTTTCTAGGATCACTATTAAAAAGCTCATTAAAGCAACTTCCGGAAGAATAGCACCTCAACAGTACATAACGTAACCATTATCCTTACTCCCCCCCAACCATCAATAGAAGGATACACCGCATTCCATAGCTGAATATATGAAAAACTCTCCTGCAACACAAGTTAAACATACACAGCATGGAAACCCCAATGTATTAGCATGGTGGAGACTTTGTAAACAAACACTGGCGTTAAGTACAAGTAAGTATCTGAATTACATTGGACAGATCAAGCCACCGAATTATCATCACTGAAATTTAACCACAAAAATATAGGTAAAAGGCACCTATCAGGTTTTTAATCATTGTAAAGGATGTAAGCCTGTGCTTCAACTCAAACTACCACAAGCAGAGCCTCATCTAGGGCCAATACTCAAGGTTAGTCTCAGCTTGTAGCATAGGACCTGTTGAAGCAGGACTCCCCCTTCCTACACAGCTTTCTCTACAGCCCGTGATGCTGGCAATAGACCACACTCTGTTACAGGAGGTCTAATGTCACCCTCATACACTGTGTGGAGCACTTCAAGGAAAGCTAGAAACGTACGTCTGTAACTCCATATGCTCCTAAAGCAATCCAAGTACAACTGTGCACACTGAAACAGGTGTTTCAAGTCTTGGCAGCACAGCAGATTTATAACAAAACTTGTATTTTAGACACTGACTGGCTTGAGTTTTAGCCTGGAAGAAATAAGCATATGCTGCTGATCTTTTCTGTTATGACCAGCATAGGCTGTCTACTTCAACATCAAACAAGTATTTTAAGATGAGTATAGGAGGATATTTCTGGAAAAAAAAAAATTACAATATACCTATAGCTTCAAAACTCTGTCTCTTAAAACAAGTTTTAAGTAGATAACCGTGAAAATAACAATATACAAATAACATATAAGATCAAACTTGATTCCAAAATCTTAAGAGGTATCCTACTAACAAAGCATGTTATAACAGTTTCTAAAGATTAAAACATACTGAAATGCAATTAGCAAATCTCAGGAGCATGGTACAAAGAACAAAAAGCAACTTTTTTCCACATTTATCAAAATGCTCTTCTGCAGTATTTTCAAGACAAATAGCAAAGCAGTCTTCAAAATCCATATAACAACAAAATCTAAAAGTTGAATGCAACATGATTAGAAGTATAATCAAACCAAAATTAATCTGTTTTCTTTATCAAAATGCAAGAGAGTAGCAAAATACAAAATAGCATGAAGCACTAGAAGCAAGGATTTTGTAAATATCTAGCTTAGAAACCTAAGACATGTGAACAACATAACAGTTTTAAAAATAGGCTGACAGGATCTCTAACAGGATACCATCTCTGGTAAACTACACAATCAGGATGCACTTTGTTTTCTTATTACAAAATGCCGATCAGGTCCATAACCCTGAACAGAGAACAGCATAATGGACAACTGTAATCCAGTACACCAATAATGAATGTAACAGGAGTCAGCACCAGATCCAACACTTTCTGGAGGAAAGGACCTGAGATCTGATGTTAAAGCACTGCCTAAACACATCATAATCAAATATTTTCATCTTCTATCACAAGTAGAATACTCTGTCTGCTCTAGACTGCATTGCTCTCTCTAGATTAAGTTTTTACAGCACAACAATACCTATTTGACAATATCCACAGCCAGGTTTTCTTTTCATGTGCGTTTCTGCAAGACTTGACATTTACAATACTTACGCATTGCAATAAGGTTTCTTTTCATATCCTTTGTAGTTATTCATGTTCAGAGCCATTTTGCAAACTTCACAGTGGAAACATCCTTTATGCCAGTACTGTAAATAAATGTAAAATAGAATTACTTACAGTACTGATGTTTTGAAAGCTGTGTTAGAGTATGGTAAACGTAAAAACACAATTACATGTCAATATTTTGGCCATGCATCATAGGTCTCTGTTAGCTAAATCAAAATAATTACTTTCACATGAAGCCAAAGGTGCTTCCAAAACACTCTCAGAAATGTAAATTCTCTGCAAAGGTAAATGCCAAGACCTCTACATGCTGACCTTCCCAGGATTATTTTAAAGATAACTGAAGCAGGAGTTTGACGCTTTGCCTCGTTAGGGAAAAAAAAACCTACACCGTTTGCTAGAATGCAATACGACGTAAATGAAATCACTAACTAATGTGACGGCTGGGTTTTTGGTACGCCGCACAGACACTAAATTTAGCACATAATACGGCATTTTCCTCCGGTTGCTTCCACTACCTTGCATTGCCTTTCCGGGGACGCTAATTTGGCACATCTGTCACAGCCTCGCTGTTGTTATTTACGGAGCGACCGCGCTCGGCGGTAACCAGCATCCCCAGGGACACCCCCACGGGACGGGGCTGCGGCCCCCCCGCCGTCCCGGACACCCTCCCCGCCGAGGGGCCATGGCGTGCGGGGCACCGACAGCTACAGCCGGGCGGGGGCCGCCTACAACTTCACCC